>LNAC01000161.1:3228805-3250268 GCA_002007465.1 Ailurus styani
CCCGCTGAGCAGAGAGCCCGATGAGGACCTCAATCCCAGGACCCTGAGATCATGACCTGAGCCGAAGGCAGAGGCTTTAACCCACTGAGCCACCCAGGTCCCCTCTTCTTCTTCTTCTTCTTCTTCTTCTTCTTCTTCTTCTTCTTCTTCTTCTTCTTCTTCTTCTCTCTTCCTCCTTCCTCCTTCCTCCTTCCTCTTCCTCCTTCCTCTTCCTCTTCTTCCTCTTCTTCTCCTTCTCCTTCTCCTTCTTCTTCTTCTTCTTCCTTCTTCTTCTTTCTTCTTCTTTTTAAGATTTATTTACTTATTTGAGAGAGAGAGTGCCAGTGGGAGTTGGTGCAGAGGAAGAGGGATAAGCAGACTCCTCACTGGGTGGGGAGCCCACACAGGCTCTATCCCAGGACCCTGAGGTCATGACCTGAATTGAAATCAAGAGCCAGCTGCTTAACTGACTGAGCCACCCAGGCACCTCATAAAGCTTCCATTTTCAATTCTATTTTATACATTCTGTTTTTCTGCTGGAGTTCCTATTGTTGATGCAAAATGAACAAACCTTTTAGAATCTCTAAGAAAGAGTTTTATTTGAACCCAAGTTAAGACAACTGCCCAGGAAACATGCTCTTCACAGAAAAGAAAGCACTCCAGAGAATGAACAGTTTTTATAGGATTATATAGTTTTTTATACCTTGTAAAAGCTCTCAAGATTGTAATTAGCATTTAGGCAGGAATCACAAATTTTAACATCAAGAAATGCAGGGATTAGACAAACCATAAGAGACTCTTAATTTCACGAAACAAACTGAGGGTTACTGGGTGGGGGTGGGAGGTAGGGATAGGGTGGCTGGGTTATGGACATTGGGGAGGGTTTGTGCTATGGTAAGTGCTGTGAAATGTGTAGCCTGATGATTCACAGACCTTTACCCCTGGGGCAAATAATAATAAAAAAAATGCAGGGATTAGGAGCATTGATCAATAAATATCTCAAGGGGATTATGGGGATTAGGAGCATTGATCAATAAATATCTCAAGGAAAATACGGTTTTCCTTTAGTTACTCATTCACAAAGCAGATGCACAATGCAAGTGTGGCAGACCATAAATCAGGCTTCTGGTTTGAACAAAGTTTATATATAGTCATGATGACTTAGAAAGAAATCTTTTTTATTTTTATAAAATTTTTTTTTATTTACTTGACAGAGAGAGAGAGATCACAAGTAGGCAGAGAGGCAGGCAGAGAGAGGAGGAAGCAGGCTCCCTGTCGAGCAGGTAGCCCAATGCGGGCCTTGATCTCAGGACCCTGGGATCACGACCTGAGCCAAAGGCAGAGGCTTTAACCCACTGAGCCACCCAGGCACCCACTTAGAAAGAAATCTTAAGGGCGTCTGGGTGGCTTAGTGGGTTAAAGCCTCTGCTTTCGGCTCAGGTCATGATCTCAGGGTCCTGGGATCGAGGCCCACATCGGGCTCCCTGCTCAGCGGGGAGCCTGCTTCCCCCTCTCTCTCTCTGCCTGCCTCTCTGCCTCCTTGTGATCTCTCTCCCTCTGTGAAATAAATAAATAAAATCTTAAAAAAAAAAGTNAAAAAAAAAAAAAGAAAGAAATCTTAAATGGCTTCCTTTGTGTATCAGGCCTCTAGAGAGTTTGTCTCTCATCATTGTCCATTTATTCATTATGACCATATTTCCTGTTAATAAACATATTTATACTGCCTTCTAATCCCAATATCTGGATAATCTCAAGTTCTATTTCTACTGGTTGCTTTTTTCCTGTTTATGGATCACATTTTCCAGCTTTTTTGAATGCCTAGTCATTTTTTATTGTATATTATACATGATGGATACTATGTTGTGAGAGTTTGGATTTTGCTATCTTACTTTAAAGAATATTGATTTTTTTTACAGCAGCCGGTTAATTTTCTGGCAAATCAGTTTGATCCTTTCAAGGCCTACTTTGAAGCTTTTTTTGTGGTAGATTTAGAGTAGCCTTTGCTTTAGGTCTAACTTAGCCCTATACTTAAAATGTGTACATTCTAGGGTATCAGCCAACTACCACGGTGTTCAGAAGTGTTGATCCACTCTGCGTGTTTTGAATTCCCTGTTTCCCAGCACTGGGTAACTTCTAAAATTACTGTTCAGCTCACAGCTCTCTAGCAGTTGTTCTCTGCTAGATTATATGGAGTCTCCCTGCACGTGCACAGCTTAATATTAAAATTTTAAGAAGATGCCTATGCACAGTTCTGGGACTCTTTCTTTGCAGAGAACTATTCTCTTGATCCTACCCCATAAATTCCAGTCACCTGAGCATTCCCAAACAGTTTTGTAATATAACTTGAAGTCCAGAATTGTGATGCCTCCAGCTTTGCTTTCCTTTTCAAGATTGATTTGGCTATTTGGGTTTTTTTGTGGTTCCATACAAATTTTAGGGTTGTATTTTCTAGCTCTGTGAAAAATGCTGTTGGTATTTTGATAGGGATTGCATTAAATGTGTAGATTTCTTTGGATAGTATAGACATTTTAACAACATTTGTTCTTCCAATCCATGACACAGAATGTCTCCATTTCCTTGTGTCGTCTTCAGTTTCTTTCATCAGTGTTTTATAGTTTTCAGAGTCCAGGTCTTTCACCTCTTTGGTTAGGTTTATTCCTAGGTATCTTACTATTTTTGATGCAATTTTAAATGGGATTTCTAAAATATTTTTCTTTCTGCTTCTTCATTTTTGGTGTATGAAATGCAACATATTTCTATAGATTGATTTTGTATCCTGTCACTTTACTGAATTCATTGATTAGTTCTAGCAGTTTTTGGGTGGAATCTTTTGGGTTTTCTATATATAGTACCACATCATCTGCAATAATGAAAGTTGTACTTTTTTCTTACTGATATGGACACCTTTTTTATTGTTGTTGTTGTCTTGATTGCTATAGCTAGGACTTCCAGTGCTATGTTGAATCAAAGTGATGAGAGTGGGCAATCCTTGTCTTTTTCCTGAACTTAGGGGAAAGGCTCTCAGTTTTTCCCCATTGAAGATGATCTTAGCTGTGAGTTTTTCATTTGTGGCCTTTATTATGTTGAGGTATATTCCCTTTAAACCTACTTTGTTGAGGGTTTTTCAAAGGTACTTTGTCACCTGCTTTCTCTGCATCTATTCAAATGAACATATATGATTCTTATCCTTCCTCTTACTGATGTGTTGAATCACATTGATTTGTTTGCAAATATTAAACCACCCTTGCAACCCAGGAATAAATTCCGCTTGACCATGATGAATGATTTTTTTAGTCTATACAACAATGAACAATATATTTAGTTTGCTAGTATTTTATTGATGATTTTTGCATCTATGTTTATCACATTTATTGGCCTATTGTTCTCTTTTTTTGTGGTGTCTTTATCTGGTTTTGGTATCAGGGTAATCCTGGCCTCATAGAATGAATTTGAAAGTTTTCCTTCCTTTTCTAGTTTTTGGAATATTTTGAGAAAAAAGGTGTTAACTCTTCTTTAAATGTTTGGTAAAATTTGCCTGTGAAGCCATCTGGTCCCAGATTTTTGTTTGTTGGGAGTTTTTTGATTATTCAATTTCATTGCTGGTAATCAGTCTGTTCAAATTTTCTATTTCTTCCTGCTTCAGTTTTAGTAGGTTATATGTTTCTAGGAATTTATCCATTTCTTCTAGGTTGTCCAATTTGTTGGCATATAGTTTTTCATAATCTTATTTTTAAAATAATTTTTAAAAAGATTTTATTTATTTATTTGACAGAGAGAGAGAGCACAGCAGGAGGAGTGGCAGGTAGAGGGAGAAGCAGGCTCCCCGCTGAGCAAGGAGCCTCGATCCCAGGACCTTGGGATCATGACCCAAGCTGAAGGCAAATGCTCAACCAACTGAGCCACTCAGGCACCCCAGTTTTTAATAATATTCTATTATAATTGTTTGTATTTCTGTGGTGTTGGTTGCTATTTCTACTCTCTCATCTGTAATTTTATTTATTTGGGTCCTTTTTCTTTTTTCCTTGCTAAGTCTGGCTAGAGGCTTATCAATTTTATTGATATATTCAAAGAACCAGCTTCTAGTTTCATTGATACATTCTACTGTGTTTTTAGTTTCTGTATCATTTATTCCTGCTCTACTCTATTATTTCCTTCCTTCTGCTGGATTTAGGTTTTGTTTGTTACTGTTTTTCTAATTCCTATAGGTGTAGGGTTGGGTTATTTGAGATTTTTCTTGCTTCTTGAGGTAGGCCGTAATTGCTATAAACTTCCCTCTTAGCAACCACTTTTGCTGCATCCCAAAGGTTTTGAACCATTGTATTTTCATTTTCATTTGTTTCCATGTACTTTTTTATTTCTTCTTTTATTTCCTGGTTAATCCATTAATTGTTTAGTAGCATGTTATTTGACCTGCATGTATTTGTGGTCTTTCTGGATTTTTTCTTGTGGTTGACATTGTGGTCAGAAAAGATGCATGGAATCACTTTGATCCTTTTGAATTTTTTGAGGTTTGTTTTTTGGCCTAATATGTGATTTGTTTTGAAGAATGTTCCATGTGCACTTGAAAAGAATGTGTGTTCTGCTGTTTTGGGATGGAATGTTCTGAATATATCTGTTAAATCCATCTGGTCCAGTGTATCACTCAAAGCCATTATTAAGTTGCTGATTTTTTGCATAGATGATCTGCCCATTGATGTAAGTGAGGTGTTAAAGTCCCCTACTACTATTGTATTTATTATCAATTAGTTCCTTTATGTTTTATTAACTGTTTTATGTTTGAGTGCTCCCATGTTAAATGCATAAATATTTAAAATTGTTATATCTTCTTGTTGGATTGTCCCCTTTATTATTATACATGTGTTATTATTATACATATATATATGTATTATTATTATACATATATATGTCCTTCTTTCTCTTGTTACAGTCTTTGTTTTAAAGTGTATTTTGTTAGGGCGCCTGGGTGGCTCAGTCCATTGAGCATCTCCCTTCGGTTCAGGTCATGATCCCAGAATCCTGGGATCAAATGCCGCATGTGGCCTCCCACTCAGCAGGGAGCCTGCTTCTCCCTCTCCCTCTGCTTCTCCCCCATCTTGTGCTCTCTTGATTGCACTCTCTCTTTCAAATAAGTAAATAAACTCCTTTTTTTTAAAGTGTACTTTGTCCATTTTAAGTATTGCCACTCCAGATTCCTTTTGACATCTATTTGCGTGATAAATATTTTTCAAATCCCTCACTTTCTTTTTTTCTTTTAAAGATTTTATTTATTTATTTGACAGAGAGAGATCACAAGTAGGCTGAGAGGCAGGCAGAGAGAGAGGAGGAAGCAGACTCCCCGCAGAGCAGGGAGCCCGATGCGGGCTTTGATCCCAGGACCCTGAGAGCATGACCTGAGCCAAAAGCAGAGGCTTTAACCCATTGAGCCACTGGGCACCCTCAAATCCCTCACTTTCAATCTACAGGTATCTTTAGGTCTAAAATGAGTCTCTTGTAGGAAACATATGGATGGGTCTTTTTTTAATCCATTCTCTCACCCTGTGTCTTTTGACTGAAGCATTTAGTCCATTTACATTCACAGTAATTACTGATAGAAATGTATTTATTGCCATTTTATTATTTGTTTTGTGGTTGTTTCTGAAGATTTTCTCTGACCCTTTCTTATCTTTCTCTCTTTTGTGGTTTGCTGGCTTTCTTTGTGGTTATCATTAGGTTTGGATATAACACCTACATATAGCAGTCTGTATTAAGTTGATGGTCATTTTGATGGTCATTTAACTTTGAACCCATCCTTTACTCTTCTCCTCTGCATATTTTAGGTATATGGTGTCATATTTTAAATCTTTTTATTTTGTGAGTTCCTTGCCTGATTTTTCACAGAAATACACATTTTTTTTAAAATTTTATTTTTATTATTTGCCCAAGGGGTACAGGTCTGTGAATCATCAGGCTTACATCTTTCACAGCATTCACCAAAGCACAAACCCTCCCCAATGTCCATAACCCATCCACCCTATCCCTACCCTCCCACCCCCCAGTAACCCTCAGTTTGTTTTATGAGATTAGAAGTCTCTTATGGTTTGTCTCCTTCCCCATCCCATCTTGTTTCATTATTTTTCCCTCCCTACCCCCCACAACCCCCCACCCTGCCCCTCAAGTTCCTCATATCAGAGAGATCATATGATAATTGTCTTTCTCTGATTGACTTACAGAAATACACATTTTTACTGCTTTTGTGTTTCCTACCTTCATACTGTCGTTTTTGATCTCTCCTTTCCACTCAAAGCGTCGCTTTTAATATTTCTTGCTGAGCTGGTTTAGTGGTCATGAATTCCTTTAGTTTTGCTTGTCTGGGAAACTCTTGATTTCTCCTTCTATTCTGAGTGATAGCCTTGCTGGATAGAGTATTCTTGGCTGCAGATTTTTCCCATTCTACACTTTGAATATATCATGCCACTCCTTTCTGGCCTGGAAAATCTGCTGATAGCCTTATGGGGTTTCCTTTGTATGTAACTTCTCCCGTCTTGCTACTTTTATTTATTTATTTTAAAATATTTTATTTATTCATTTGAGAGAGTGAGAGAGATTGAAAGAGCATGAGCAGGGGGAGGGACAGAGGGAGAGAAAGAAGCAGACTTCCCACTGAGCAGGGAACCTGACATGGGGCTCAATCTCAGAGCTCCAGGATCGTGACCTGAGCTGAAGGCAAATCCTTAACTGACTGAGCCACCCAGGGGCTTGTGTCTTGCTACTTTTAATGGCTTTGCTCTATCACTGTATTTTGCCAGCTTAATTGCAATATATTTTGGTGTGGATCTGCTTTTGTTGATTTTGTTGGGGGTTCTCTGTGCCTTGTGGATCTGGATATTTGTTTCCTCCCCCAGTTTAGGGAAGTTTTCAGCTATTATTTCTTCAAATAAATTCTCTGCCCCCTCTTTTCTCTTTCTTCTTCCTCTGGGACTCTTATGAGTATTATTACATTTGTTGGAGTCACTGAGTTCCCTAAGTTATTCTTATTTTGTGTAATTCTTTTTTTCTCTCTTCTGTTTAGCTTGATTACTTTTCGTTTGTCTGTCTTCTAGGTCATCAATTTGTTCCTCTGCTTCTTCCAACCTGCTGGTCATTCCACCAAAAGTGTTTCTCATTTCATTTATTGAGTCCTTTATCTCTGCTATGTTATTCTTTATTTCTATGTTAATGGTCTCACTGATGTCCTCCATCCTCTCTTGTCAAGTCCAGTGAGTATCCTTATGATCATCACTGTTTTAAATTCTCCATCGGGCATGTTACTTATATTTGTTTCACTTAGATCTCTGCTGTGGCTTTGTCCTGTATTGTTTTTAAAGATTTTATTTATCTGACAGGAAGACACAGCAAGAGAGGGAACACAAGCAGGGGGAGTGGAAGAAGGAGAAGCAGGCTTCCTGCTGAGAAGGGGGCCCAATGTGGGGCTCGATCCCAGGACCCTGGATCATGACCTAAGCCGAAGGCAGATGCTTAACGACTGAGCCACCCAGGCACCCCTTGTCCTGTTTTTTTTTTTTTTTTGGACAAATTCCTGTATCTTCTCATCTTGTCTAAGTCTCTGTACCTGTTTTTCTGTGTTAGAAAGGTCTGCTACATCTCTTGTTCTTGAGGTAATGGCTTCATGAAGAGGAGGTACTCTATTCCCTTGCCATGTAGTGTCCCCTATCCCCCTGGACCTGGTACTTCTGGGAGTGTCTCCAATGTGTTTTGCATGCACTCTGCTGTGTTGTCCTGGCCACTTTATCCTTCAGGTCAATCATCTGCAGAGACTCCCTGCCTGTTGTGGAGAGTGAATATATCATGCCATTCTTTTCTGGCTTGGAAATTCTGCTGATAGCCTTAAACAAAGGGTTTCCTTTGTATGTAACTGTCTTCTTCTGTCTTGCTACTTTTATTTATTTATTTTTAAAGATTTTATCTATTCATTTAAGAGATGGAGTGAGAGAAAGAGAGAGAGCATGAACTGACCTGAATGTGGTACATTTTAGCTAGGTATGCTCTGGTCTGCTTGTGAAATGAGACCTATCACTGCTGCCACGGGAAACAAGGCCTCACAAAACTCCTGGGTCAGAAGACATGGTATTGAACCAGTCTTCTGGAGGAGGGGGTGTGCCAAGCTGGGAGTGAGGACAGTGTGACTGGGAAGGGTGGTTCTTCAGTGCAGGGAGGTGGGGCTTGGTGTAATCAAGTTAGGTAGTGAGTATGGGCCCTTTGGTGGTTTCCTCAGGTGGTCCTGTGCTTATGCTGAGTGATGACTGAGGGAAATGTTGCCTTCCAGTTCCCTTCCTCCCAGAGGGCTCACTGTGAACGCTGCCTCTCCGGGATACTCCAAGATGAGCAAGTAACCTTGCCAGTGGGTACTCAAGGAGCTCTTCAGATTGCTGTTTCCATGCTCTACGTCTCTGGGCTGCATGCCCTGCCTTTTCCCCAAGAACAGCCTCACTGCCCTCCAAGCTCTCCTAGAGCCAAGCACACTGACCTTTAAAACTCCAGGCATTTAGCCCCACTGGTTGCAAGAACTCATGAAATTTGGGCCCTCTCACTTTCCAAACCAACTGCTATGGGGATTCATTTTCCCTCTGCATTCCCCTGTGTGTTAGTCTGTCTCTCACCCCGCTCTGCAACTATGGCTCCCTTGCTGCCGCCGCGACCATGATTCGTTTCTCTCCCAAGCTCTGTCTCCACACTTCCTCCCTTCCTCAGTGTGGCTTCTTCTCTACCTTTAGTTGTGGAGTTTTTTCTGCCAGTCTTCAGATCGATTTCTGGGGTATTTAGGATGATATGATAGTTATATAGTTGTATTTGTGAGCCTAGGGTCCTTCTATTCCACCACCATCTTTCCCTCCTAATCCACTCTTTTAATTTCCTTGTCCCACCCCATTTCTGCCTTAAAACCTTCCTATTTCTTTTAGCTCCAGAGCTCCTTTCTACTTGCTAGATGGGATGCTGCCAGCTTCAGGAATCATGGAATAAAATCAATAGACCTTCACGTTTACTCAGTTGAGTTTTGTTTTTTAACAACACACACATACATAATTATAGGTATGTGTATATACTTGGGTTGGTATATACAAATATATTCTTCAGTTTTGTCTGCTGAGAGGGCCTGGAAGCAATGACATCCCAGGGAAAATAAGCAATCCCTGTGCCCAAATCTTTGTTTCTAATACCCCATTCTAAAATGAAAGGAGTAGTAGCTCTTGGAGAAATGACTGATTCTAGGACTGGGCAGAGAATATATAAGATAAACCTGGAATATCTTGTACTACCAGAAAGTAAAGGAAGTGCTCAAAAACAGAATGATGGAGCTGTGTCAAAGGGACACAGGAGCCAACTGAAAGAACTTCAAATAGCCAGAGCTGGAACAATTTGAGAAAAAAAAAATATTGTTTTTTGTTTTTGTTTTTGTTTTTTTTAAGATTTTATTTATTTATTTGACAGAGAGAGAGAGATCACAAGTAGGCAGAGAGGCAGACAGAGAGAGAGGAGGAAGCAGGCTCCCTGCCAAGCAGAGAGTCCTATGCGGGCCTCGATCCCAGGACCCTGAGATCATGACCTGAGCCGAAAGCAGAGGCTTTAACCCACTGAGCCACCCAGGCACCCGAGAAAAAAATTATTGTATAAAATAAATATCCATGAGTCCATCCTGATATAAATAAATTATTGAATAAATAAATAGATGGGAGTTGGGGCACTTGGCTACCTCAGTCAGTAGAGCATGTGACTCTTGGTCTCAGGGTTGTGAACCCCACAGGAAATGTAGAGATTACTTTTTTAAAAATGGAAAAGAATAGATGAGAGAATAGACAAATCTCCCATATGGAAGGATTCTAGATAATCTTTATAGATCACCCCTCCTCAGGTAGTTGGTGCATTACTTCCTACATGTTAAGTGTGGGCTGTGCATTGTGACTTCCTTCCAAAGAGTAAAGTATGGGAAGGGGTAAAAGTAACTTTACAGTGGAGAAACCTGGCAAACACTTCCTCAGCGAGGTGTTTAAGCCTAACATCATCAGTGATAAGTTATGTTGATAGCCTACCTTTGATATGATGTTTTGAGAATGGTAGTTGTGGTCTTCCTCCCAAAAAATCCAAACCCTCAGTCTGACTAGGGGGAGAACATTAAACAATCCCAACTTTAGTGACATTCTGTAAAATGTCAGTGCTTCTCAAAACTGTCATGGACATCAAAAACAAGGAGACTTGGAGAAAGTCACAGTCTTGGGCGTCTGGGTGGCTCAGTGGGTTAAGCCTCTGCCTTTGGCTCAGGTCATGATCTCAGGGTCCTGGGATCGAGGCCCGAATCGGGCTTTCTGCTCAGCAGGGAGCCTGCTTCCTCCTCTCTCCTCTCTCTCTCTGCCTGCCTCTCTGCCTGCCTCTCTGCCTACTTGTGATCTCTCTCTCTCTCTGTCAAATAAATAAATAAAATCTTAAAAAAAAAAAAAAAGAAAGAAAGTCACAGTCTTGAGGAGCATAAGGAGACAGGATGACTAAATGTATGTATCCTGGATGAGATTCTGGAACAGAAGAAGGACATTAGGTAAAAACTAAGGAAAATTGGAGTATGGGGTTTTAGTTAATCATGTATCAATATTGGTTCATTAGTTGTGATAAATGTACCCTAGTAATGTAAGATGTTAAGGGGAAACTGGGTGCTCATTATTTGAAAACTCTGAACTATTTTTGCAACTTTTCTGTAAATCTAAAACCGTTCTAAAAGAAAAGATTGTTTAAAACAAAGTCTGAGGCTACAAAAGAATTAATTGTTCATTTAAATTTTAAATCTTTAATGGTAATTTAATTATAAATCTTAATTTTAATTAAGAACAAGTGAAAAGTTAGATTTATTATAATGACACCAGAGTATTTCAAGGATCTTAATGTTAGAAAGTGGCTAGACCTCAGGAATTTGGAACAAAGCCCACCCAATTAAGCCTCTAAATCTTCCACCCTACCTCAGTTCCCCACTCCCTGAAATATTAAAAAAGAAAACATATGCATAAAATCAGATTAATCTACAAGAGAGCAGACTGGGCTTTTTTTATTCTAACAGCTTAATCTGGTTTTATGTCTTCTTTTCCTCTCCTAAGAAAATGGAAACAGTGGCAGAGACAATAGAAAAATCAAGCTGGGGTGCCTGGGTGGCTCAGTCAGTTAACCCTTTGCCTTTGGCTCCCGTCATGATCCTACAGTCCTGGGATCAAGGCACCCTGAGTCAGGCTCTCTGCTCAGCAGAGAGCTCTGCTTCTCCCTCTGCCCTTCCCCCTGCTTGTGCTCTCTTGTACACTCTCTCTCTTTCAAATAAATAAAATATTTTTTAAAAAAATCAAGCACCCAGTTGCTCCCAGAACTCTGTACAAAAGAATAAAAATGGAAGACACGAGATAAAATGACATGTAAGAGGCAGCTCCAGAAATTCTAATGTCTGTTTAATAGGAATTCTAGGAGAAACCAGTAATAATGAAGAAGAGGGAATTTGAAGGAAAGTAAAGACAAGGAAAGAAATTTTCTTGGAGGTGAGAAAAAGACATATTTTCAAGTAAGACTTGTAAAAAGCTAAACTTCAGCTCTTTCTATTTGCCAGGCTAGTTTTAAGAATTTTGTATGTATTAATTTTTCCTCATGACAACCCCATTTGTGGGTACTGTTTTTTTTTTTAAAAGATTTTTTTTATTTGTTTGACAGAGAGAGAGAGATCACAAGTAGGCTGAGAGGCACGCAGAGAGAGAGGAGGAAGCAGGCTCCCTGCCGAGCAGGGAGCCCAATGCAGGCCTCGATCCCAGGACCCTGAGATATGACCTGAGCTGAAGGCAGAGGCTTTAACCCACTGAGCCACCCAGGCACCCTTTGGGTTCTGTTTTGATTCTCATGTGACAAACTCAGAGGCACAGAGAGGTGAAGTAGCTTGCACAACATCACAGTAATTAAAGGAGGAGGCAGAATGCAAAATTCTCTTTGTTAATAAAACTTTGTATTTTGAAATAATTTCACCCTTACAGGAAAATTGCAAGAATGCTGCAATTTCCATCCTTCATGTAGATTCTGCAGTTGCTAACATTTACTGCATTTGTCTTACGATACTTTTTTTTTCTGAACAATTGTCATTCAGAAAAGTCAGTTGCACACAGAGGCTCCTTTACCCCTAAAGATTTATTTATTTATTTGTTTGTTTGTTTGTTTGTTTGNTTGTCATTCAGAAAAGTCAGTTGCACACAGAGGCTCCTTTACCCCTAAAGATTTATTTATTTGTTTGTTTGTTTGTTTGTTTCTTTATTTATTTGACACACAGAGAGAGATTACAAGTAGGCAGAGAGGCAGGCAGAGAGAGAGGAGAGAGGAGGAAGCAGGCTCCCTGCTGAGCAGAGAGCCCGATGTGGGCCTCGATCCCAGGACCCCGAAATCATGACCTGAGCCGAAGGCAGAGGCTTTAACCCACTGAGCCACCCAGGCGCCCCTTTACCCCTAAATGTTTCAACATATACGTTCTCTTTCATAATCATAGGACAATGATCAAAATAAGAAAATTACACTGATATAATACTTTTGTTCGATCTATAAACCTTATTATTATTTTATAATTTTTCCAATAAAGCTTTTATAGAAATTTTTTTTGGGTCCAGGATCATCCGTTACATTTAATTGTCCTGTCTCTTTAGTCTTCTTTCATCTGAAATAATTCCTCAAGCTTTGTCTTTCTTGATCTTGACTTTTTGAACAGAAAAGGCCAGTGACTATGTACAATATTGCTGAATTTGCATTTCTGTGATTTCCTTATGATTAGCTTCTGTTAATGCTATTTGGCAGAAATAGAACAGGAGTTGTCCTGTTCTTCTTAGTGCCAAAATGGGACAGCAGGTCCAAAATGGAGTCATTTGTGCTAAAACCCATGTCCACAAACCAAGACTTAATACCTAATCTAACTGCTATTTCAACCCCCCAGGAATGTAACCTATAACCAGTCAATATGGAATTACCTGTCAGCACTGGTGACAATCTGCTCTTCAAACCCTTCCATTCCCCTTAGAAGGTGGCCTTACCTGAAACAGTGAATTCTTTGCTGATAACTTTTTTCCACCCTCTTCTTGTCTTTAAAAACCTTTCTTTTCGGGCGCCTGGGTGGCTCAGTGGGTTAAAGCCTCTGCCTTCGGCTCAGGTCATGATCTCAGGGTCCTGGGATCGAGGCCCGCCTNAACCTGCTTCCTCCGCTCTCTGCGTGCCTCTCTGCCTACTTGTAATCTCTCTCTCTGTCAAATAAATAAAATCTTTAAAAAACAAAAACAAAAAAACAAAAAAACAAAAACAAAAAAACCTTTCTTTTCCTACAGCTCATAGGAGTTCCTTTCTATTGCTAGATGGGATACTGCCCAATCACTGGACAGTGATTTAATAAATGATTTATTATCATTATTAAATCAGTGATTTAATAAAAAAATAAGGCCAATTTGACATTTAGTTCAATTTTTGTTATTTAATAAAATTGAGGTGCAGGAGGTCATTTTGTCCCATACTGACTTTTTTAAATGTTCTTTTTTAATAAGATTTTTTTTTTTTTAATTTGAGAAAGCGTGAAAGAGGGAGCATGATCTGGGGGAAAGAGAAGAGGGAAAGGGAGAAGACTACTCCCCACTGAGAAGGGAGCCCAACACAGGCTTGATCTTGGGACCCCGGGATCACGATCTGAGCTGAAGGTGGACACTTAACCAACTGAGCCACCTAGGCAGCCTGTGGCATACCTAGGCATACTGATTATGGAACAAAATTTTGATCAGCTGAATAAGGGGGTGTCTGCCAGGTTTATTCACTGTAATGTTACTATTTTTCCTTGTGAAATTAGTAGAAATTTGTGGAGAGATATTTTAAGATGATATCAACATTTGTTTCTCATCAGACTTTCACCTGCTAATTTTTTTTTAAAAGATTTTATTTATTTATTTGACAGAGAGAGAGAGATCACAAGTAGGCAGAGAAGCAGGCAGAGAGAGAGGAGGAAGCAGGCTCCCTGCTGAGCAGAGAGCCTGATGTGGGCCTCGATCCCAGGACCCTGAGATCATGACCTGAGCCAAAGGCAGAGGCTTTAACCCACTGAGCCACCCAGGCGCCCTCACCTGCTAATTTTAACATTTGTTGATGATTCTGACCAGATCAATTATTACTATGATGTTCGATTAGTGGTGATTTTCTAATTCCACTATTCCTCCCACATTAATAAATTGGCATTCTATAAAGCGCGTTTCATGGATTCTTATTTTATTCACTGGGTTATTAAATGGTTTTACTTAAACTGTTACTATCATGGCATATTTTAATACTCAGATTGTCCCATATTTGGGAACTCTTCAGACTGACACTGTGCTCTTTTGACATATTTTAATCACTTTTTGAGCACTTCCCGACTTTCTGCCCCCAGAAAATGTTCCAAACCCATCTTGTATTTTCTCTGCTCAGTGCTTGTGTATGCTATTTCTCCAAGGAATGTTAGTTCCTTGGATCTGGGTGCTGGATTTTATTAGTACTGAGATGTCATTTCTTCTTTGTCCCCTCTGCTAGAAAATGCACACACACACACACACACACACACACACACACACACACACACACACCCCTATATGTATTTCTATATTTATTTATTTAAAAATATCATGGGGGTGCCTGGCTGGCTCAGTTGGTAGGACCTCTAATTCTTGATCTTGGGGTGGTGAGTTTGAGCCCCATATTGGGTGTAGGGATTACTTACACACATAAAAATATGATTTTGTAGTGATACCTCCAATTGCAACTCAACACCACAGGGTTCATTCTAGCCTCCTTCTCTCCATATTGCAATTCCCTTCTCCAGCAGTGGTACTCTCTGCTCCCATTATATTAGCTTACTCCCACAATATACTTTTTTACTGGATTGTAGAATATATGAAGTAGTAGTTTCTGAACTGCTGATCTATATCACTGTGTAAATCAGTCCTACTAGCTAGCTGATTATTTATTTATGTGTGTGTGTGTGTATATATATATATATATATTGTTTTTTCTGCTTTTGGCTTGAGGGAATATGGTCAAATTGTCTTTCAAAAGTTGCTTAGGTTAGGGACACCTTGCTGGTTCAGTCGATAAAGCATGTGACTCTTGGTCTTGGGGTCACAAGTTCAAGCTCTATGTTGAGTATAGAGCTTACTTAAAAAAAAGTTGGTTGGGTTAGCTTTTCCCCTTGTAGTGTGGGGAAATACTTTTTTTCTACTTACATGCCAACTGAGGGTCTTTATTTGTCTAAATATCTAAAATATTTACATGGTCCCCAAAGTAAAAAATATACAGAAAATTATATTGGAGAAGTGTCACTTCCCCACCCCTTCATGGACTAAAGTTTCCTATATTTTTAGGTCTATTTATGGACTTTCTCTTCTACTCCACTGGTCTGTTCATGCATGAGTATCACATCATTTTGATTAATATTTTTAATATCTGATAGGACAAGGACCCCTTTGTAACTTTTCTTTTTCAGTGTTGACCTGGCTATTCTTGAATAAAACCTGTACTGCTCCCACTATGGATACTCTGTATACTTCAGATGAAATGACCGACTGAATTGTCCCCCTGTAGTAATTCTCCTTCCCAATATCTTTTCTCTTCATGGCCCTTATCATAATCTGAAGTTTTCTTAGTTAGGTACATACTGGTTTCTGTTTCCCAGATTTTCCTGGAGTTTAGGGATCTTGTCTTCAATATTCACTAGCATATTGTCAAAGGCTAGAGCATTCGATGGCACACTGTTAGGGACGCATTAAACACAAGGACCTTCTACACACTTTTTTTTTTCATTAACTATTCTTGTGGGTGCATACTCATCACATCGTGGTTTTAATTTTTCCATTTTCCTAATAATGAATTTGAGCAAATTTGGTTATCTTTATTGTCATTTGGATACCCATTTTTTTTTAAAGTGTTTGAGTTTTTCCCCCATTTCCTATTTGGTTGGCTGTCATTTTTTGATCTGTAGGGGTTCTTATATATTCTAGTTGAGACTTTGGTCAAATATGTGTGTGTGTGTGTGTGTGTGTGTGTGTGTAATTACTTTATATATAATATATATTATATATCTAATATATATTAATTTATATTTTATTTACATATATGTTATATTTTTATACTAACATATATTATTTATAATATAACTTATAGTCTCTCTGTGACTTCTTTTCATTTCTTAATGGTGTCTTTTCATGCAAGTAGACTCTTAAATATAGTAAAATTTAGGGGCACCTGGGTGGCTCAGTTGGTTAAGCGTCTAAATCTTGATTTCAGCTCAGGTCATGCTCTCAGGGTTGTGAGATCAAGCCCGGGGTTGGACTCCACACTGGGTGTGGAGCCTGCTTAAGATTTTCTCTCTCCTTCTCCCCCTCCTCCCTACTCATGTATGTGTGTTCTCTCTCTTTCCCTCTCTAAAATAAAAATAAAAACATAATATAGTAAAATTTACCATTTTTCTCTGAATGGTTAGTGCTTTTTTTGTTCTGTTTAAGAAATCTTTGCTATCTGAAGTCTAGAAAGCTATTCAAAGTTTTCTTCTAAAGCCTTTGCTTTACTTTTATAGTTAAATCACTGATGCATCTGGAATTTATATGTGTGTAGTGTGAGGTAAGAGCCAAGATTAATTTTTTATCAATATGGATATGGAACTGACCCAGTGCTATTTATTGAAAAGACTGCTATGTTGTAACCGTATTGCAAAAGAACCTTTGTCATAAATCAGATGACCACATATATGTAAGTCTATTTCAGGGCTGTTTATTTTGTTCCGTTGTTCTACTTGTTCATTCTTGTACTAATACCATACTGCCTTAATGACCAAAGTACTATTTATCACACGAACAAACTGAAGGAGAAAAACATTATATCAATATGTCAAAATAGCATCTGATAATATTCAGTGGATATTTCTAATAATAACGTTAATTAGGGACTAAAGGATACAATTGAGCCACAACAAAGTCTGTTTACCTCAAGGCTAGAACAAACATTACACTAAGTGGTTTCCATTAAATAGGTGAAAACAACTAGATGCCTGCTATCACCACTAATCCTAAATCTTATTCTGGAGATTCTTTCTATTAGATTATTAATAAAATAATCATTATATTCAGAAAAAACAAAATTATATCTATATACAGATGACATAGCTGATTGCCTAGAAAATCAAGGGTCTAGTAAAAAATTAAAAAGATTATTAGATAATAATGAAAGATATGATTGTATCCATTAAAGAACTTTTTAAAATTTTAATATGACAGTATCATCATAAATACAGCTATAAGCTACAATATGGGGAAGCTAAGTCCATCATTTTTGATACTAGGTAAAGGTTATTATCTAGAACCCCACAGTCTCATATGAAATTTTTTTATAAAAAGGAACATGGGCAAAAGACATGAAGTGGTAAATTATAGTGCTTAGCAATAAAGAGATATGCAGAGATGCTCAACTCACTATAAAGCACATACCAGAAGTGGGAATATAAGGAAATAATACTTCGTTGGTTGAAGGGGTTGGAAATTGGCACCACAATGATGTTCACCACTTCTTTCTTTTTTTTTTTTTAAGATTTTATATATTTATTTGAGAGAGAGAAAGACAGGGAGAGAGGGAACACAAGCAGGGAGAGTGGGAGAGGGATAAGTAGGCTTCCCACTGAGCAGGGAGCCCAATGCAGGGCTCGATCCCGGGACCTTGGGATGGCAACCTGAGCCAAAGGCAGATATTTAACAACCGAGCCACCTAGGCGCCCCCATGTTCTCCACTTCTAACAATTATCTAACGAGGTTGAAAATGAATATAATCTGTGACTGAGCAATCCCACTTTTTGATAAGTACCTCAGAGAAACTCTTATTCGTGGATATCGAGAAACGCAGATATTCAATATTTTGCAGCAAGAAATCATATATAGTCTAAATATTGATCAGTAAAATACCTAAATACATATGGTATACTTATATAAAGAATTAAGGACTAGGGGATTTCTATTCTATTGAAAAGCACCCATTTTAAATTAAAAAAAAGAAAAAGCAAGCAGCTGACTAGATTACATAATTTGAATTTCTTTCCTTGCCATACAGATAACCATACATCTGTTGTAATGCTGATATTTCCATCTTTAAAGCCACTCCTTTAAAGCCACTCCTTCTGGGCGCCTGGGTGGCTCAGTGGGTTAAAGCCTCTGCCTTCAGCTCAGGTTATGATCTCAGGGTCCTGGGATCGAGGCCCATATCGGGCTCTCTGCTTGGCGGGGAGCCTGCTTCCTCCTCTCTCACTGCCTGCCTCTCTGCCTACTTGTGATCTCTCTCTCTCTGTCAAATAAATAAATAAAAAATCTTTAAAAAAATAAAAATAAAGCCACTCCTTCTGGTTATGGCAACATCTGTCAAAGTAGAATCACATCTACAGTAGGTATTCGGTTAGGAGTTCTGAAGAGTAAACTCTGAGATACAGTGGGTTAGATAAAATGAAACATTTTTTTGACAGTCTCTTGTTAGGCACTTGATGTAAATTTTCCCTGCCAGAAATATAGTATATGGAACTCCCATGCTTTTTTGACCACAAAATTATTTTCTTCCATTATCATTAAAGTACTAGTGTTTTGGGGCACCATGTGACCCTTGATCTCAGGGTTGTAAGTTTGACCCCTACAATGGATGTGGAGATTGCTTAAAAAATAAAAAATGAAAAAATCTTACGGTACTAATGTTTTGTGGAACATACTTCCAGAAATTTTGGGTTAATGTACTGTCTCCAGAAGACCTCTGTTAACATGAAAATAATACCAGGCAGGAGAAATATATTGACTGATTAGTGAAAACTAATTTTATTATACTACTTACTTTTTTGTATGTTACATTTTTGTATAAACATTGTGTGTACTGTTTACAAATTAAAAATTTGAAATCATGAGTGGGTCTGTTTTTCTAGATGAATGATTATTCAATGACTTCTGCCCAATCTGAGCAAAATGGATTTGGAAGTACAAGTCTTAATGTATGACTTAAGTGACATTACAGAAGTTTGTGATAATACTCATTTTTATTTTGTGGAAGGTAGTAATTTTTTTAAAGATTTTATTTATTTGTTTGACAGAGAGAGAGTACAAGCAGGGGGAGGAGCAGGTAGAGGGAGAAGAAGCAGGCTCCTGCTGAACAAGGAGCCCTGTGTGGGGCTTGATTCCAGGACCCCAGGATCATGACCAGAGTTGCCTAACTGACTGAGGCCCAGGTAGTAATTTTTGTACTGAATGCCAACTTTTCCTATCTGTTGTTGTTCACTCTGTTTTTAAAGCTGATGAAGCTAAGATAAATGAGAATAAGAGAAACAACCGAAAAGATCTATCGGTGAATAATGCCATTTTTTCCAATATGGTTACATTGCTCAAGCTAAAATCTAGATACCTAATTAAATCACAACAAATAAGGTCCCTGAATATTCCTGGTAATTGTTTTATGTCTTATAATTGTTTTTTTTTAGTTTTTTATTATTATTATTTGCCCCAGGGGTACAGGTCTGTTAATCATCAGGCTTACACCTTTCACAGCACTCACCATAGTACAAACCCTCCCCAATGTCCATAACCCATCCACCCTACCCCTACCCTCCTACCCCCCAGTAACCCTCAGTTTGTTTTGTGAGATTAAGAGTCTCTTATGGTTTGTCTCCTTCCCAATCTCATCTTGTTTCATTATTTTTCCCTCCCTACCCCCCACAACCTCCCACCCTGCCCCTCAAGTTCCTCATATCAGAGAGATCATATGATAATTGTCTTTCTCTGATTGACTTATTTCGCTCAGCTAATACCCTCTAGTTCCATCCACGTCGTTGCAAATGGCAAGATTTCATTTCTTTTGATAGCTGCATAGTATTCCATTGTGTGTGTGTGTGTGTGTGTGTGTGTGTGTATGTGTGTATATATACATATACATACCACATCTTCTTTATCCATTCATCTGTGGATGGACATCTAGGTTCTTTCCATAGTTTGGCTATTGTGGATGTCTTATAATTGTTTTAATAAATGAGTTCAATTTATTGTACTTTATTTGGAATGTTTGTATTTTAAGTGATACTGGTCCAGATTTTACTCTCTAGGGGCTATCCTCACTTAATTTTATTATTGGGATGTTTGCCTTATAGAATGATCTAGCAAAATTTTGTTAGAGTTTGATGGCCTGGGTGGCTCAGTTGGTTAAGTATCTGCCTTCAGTTTAGGTTATGATCCCGGGGACCTCAGATTGAGCCCCCCGTCAGGCTCCCTGCTCAGAGGGGGTCTGCTTCTCCCTCTCCCTCTACCCTTCACCCCCTGTTTGTACTCTCTCCCTCTCAAATAAAAAAAAATCTTTAAAAACATTTTTGTTAGAGGCTATCTATTCTTTAACACTTTTTATTGCCTGCAAAACTATTGATTCTATTTTAAAAAATTATAACTACAATATTTTCCTTTGCTTATAGATCTATTTAGGTTTTGTATAGTACCTTGAGTCAACTTTGATGATTTAGGTTTCTCTGGATAATTCATTCTCTATATTTTTATACATATTAAAATATATATATAGTAATACATATAACTTTAAATTTTTAATTCTCTTTGATATGTGGCTTTTTTACCTTTCTCACATATAAAGCTGTAACTGAGTCTTTTTTTCCTCCATAACTGCCAATTCTATACTAATCACCTTTTCAAAGAGAACATCCTTGGATAAACTCTATTTTATTAACTATTTCATTGATTTCTACTTTTACTGTATGGATCGCTTCCTGGTATTTAGCTTAGTTTTTAAAAAAAATTTACTAAACAATTATTTTCTGGCTCAAGCTAATTTTTTTCCCCAGTTTTTAAAATCAACTGCCTATTATACAACAGGCACTGTAAGTGTGGGGACAGAGTAGTAAACAAGACAGACACTAATTCCTCAATCCAAGTTTTCTAATGCATTAAGGTTGTTTCTCTTGTAAGATTTTATTTCAGAGAGAGAGTGAGCGAGGGCAAGCATGAGGGGGATGAGGGGGGGCAAGTGGGAGGAGCAGAGGGAGAAGCAGACACCCTGCTAAACAGGAAGCCCAATTTGGGGCTCAATCCTAGGATCCTGAGCCCAAGGCAGATGCCTAACTGACTGAGCCACCCAGGCACCCTGGTTATTAATTTCCTAACAAGTAGACCTTTGGTGATTTCCCACAATTTTTTTTTTTAGGAAATATTTGTTTTATTGTTCTCAGGTTGTGTTTTTTTTTAATTTTTTTTTTAATTACTTGCCCCAGGGGTACAGGTCTGTGAATCATCATCAGGCTTACACCTTTCACAGCACTCACCATAGTACAAAACCTCCCCAATGTCCATAACCCATCCACCCTACCCCTACCCTCCTACCCCCCAGTAACCCTCAGTTTGTTTTGTGAGATTAAGAGTCTCTTATGGTTTGTCTCCTTCCC
>LNAC01000161.1:3250583-3273966 GCA_002007465.1 Ailurus styani
CACATCTTCTTTATCCATTCATCTGTTGATGGACATCTAGGTTCTTTCCATAGTTTGGCTATTGTGGACATTGCTGCTATAAACATTCGGGTGCACGTGCCCCTGAGGAACACTACCTTTGTGTCTTTAGGATAAATACCCAGTAGTGCGATTGCTGGGTCGTAGGGTAGCTCCATTTTCAACTTTTTGAGGAATCTCCATACTGTTTTCCAGAGTGGCTGCACCAGCTTGCATTCCCACCAACAGTGTAGGAGGGTTCCCCTTTCTCTGCATCCTCGCCAACATCTGTTGTTTCCTGACTTGTTGATTTTAGCCATTCTGAGTGGTGTGAAGTGGTATCTCACTGTGGTTTTGATTTGTATTTCCCTGATCCTGAGTGAGTTGAGCACTTTCTCATATGCCTGTTGGCCATTTGGATATTTTCTTTAGAGAAACGTTTGTTCATGTCTTCTGCCCATTTCTTGACAGGGTTATTTGTTTTATGGGTGTTGAGTTTGAGAAGTTCTTTATAGATTTTGGATACAAGCCCTTTATCTGATATGTCATTTGCAAATATCTTCTCCCATTCTGTCAGTTGTCTTTTGGTTTTGTTGACCGTTTCCTTGGCTGTGCAAGCTTTTAATCTTGATGAAGTCCCATTAGTTCATTTTTGCCCTTGCTTCCCTCGCGGTTGGTGATGTTCCTAGGAAGAAGTGGCTGCGGTTGAGGTTGAAGAGGTTGCTGCCTGTGTTCTCCTCGAGGATTTTGATGGATTCCTTTCTCACACTGAGGTCTTTCATCCATTTTGAGTCTATTTTTGTGTGTGGTATAAGTAAATGATCCAGTTTCATTTTTCTGCATGTGGCTGTCCAGTTTTCCGAACACCATTTGTTGAAGAGACTAGGTGATTTCCCACAAATTTAACTTATAGGCATCGTATTATCATTTATCACTAAGTGGTCTAAAATTTCAGATTTGATTTCTACTTAAGCTTTATTATGGAAATTTTCAAATACATGCAAAGGTATAGCACAGTGAACTCTATGTACCCATTATCCAGTATCAACACTTATCCAGCAGCATTTGGCAATCTTGTTTCATCTGTTCCTCCCATCCACCTTTTTTTTTCTGAACTATTTTAAAGCAAATCATAGACATGATGTGTTTTCACCCTTGAATATTTAACGTATGGATCTCTAATGTATAAGGACTTAACACCCACATCTATACCCCCATACCCATGCCATCATCATGCCTAAAAATGAACAATTGCTTACTATAATGTAATACCCACTCTAGGTTTATGTTTTAACAACAATCTAAAAATTTTTTTCATTTGTCCAAATCAGGATTGTACTGACTATATTTTCTTATTTTCTGTAAGCTTATGCTCTGGCATTTGGGGACTTGATCCTGGAGAGACTACCCTTTCCAGGGGTAGCAAATTCCTAGACAACAAACAATTTTTTTTTTTTAAGGGCGAGGAGGTAGTGATGGGGGGGGGTGCAGAGGGAGAGGGAGAGAATCTTAAGCAGGCTCCATGCCTGGTGCAGAGCCAGACAAGGGGCTCAATCTCACAACCCTGAGATCATGATCTGAGCCAAAATCAAGAGCCAGATGCTTTTTTTAAAAATTATGTTATGTTAGTAACCATACAGTATGTCATTAGTTTTTGATGTAGTGTTTCAAGATTCATTGTTTACGTATAACACCCAGTGCTCCATGCAATATGTGCCCTCCTTAATACCCATCCCACCCCCCACCCCCACCCCCAAATCCCTCAGTTCGTTTCTCAGAGTCCACAATTTCTCATGGTTCATCTCCCCCTCCGATTTCCCACCCTTCATTTTTCCCTTCCTTCTTGTAATGTCCTCCATGCTATTCCTTATGTTCCACAAGTAGGTGAAGCCATATGATAATTGACTTTCTCTGCTTGATTTATTTCACTCAGCATAATGTCCTCCAGTCCCATCCATGTTGACATAAAAGTTGGGTATTCATCCTTTCTGATGGCTGAGTAATGTTCCACTGTATATATGGATCACATCTTCTTGATCCATTCATCTGTTGAAGGGCATCTCAGCTCTTTTACATTTGGCTATTACATTTGGACATTGATGCTATGAACATTGGGGTGCATATGGTCCTTCTTTTCACTACATCTGTATCTTTGGGGTAAATACCCAGTAGTGCAATTGCCAGGTCACAGGGTAGCTCTATTTTTAGTTTTTTGAGGAACCTCCACACTGTTTTCCAAAGTGGCTGCACCAACTTGCATTCCCACCAGCGGTGTAAGAAGGTTCCCCTTTCTCTACCTCTCTCCAACATTTGTTTTTTCTTGCCTTGTTAATTTTTGCCATTCTGCCTGGTGTAAGGTGGTATCTCAATGTGGTTTTGATTTGAATTTCCTTGATGGCTAATGATGACAAACATTTTTTCATGTGTCTGTTAGCTATTTCTGTGTCTTCATTGGAGAAGTGTCTGTTCATGTCATCTGCCCATTTTTTGACTTTGTTTTTTGGGTGTTGAATTTGAGAAGTTCTTGGATATCAGCCCTTTGTAGTATCATTTGCAAATATCTTCTCCCATTTCGTGGTTGCCTCTTTGTTTTGTTGATTATTCCCTTTGCTGTGCAGAAGCTTTTTATCTTGATGAAGTCCCAAAAGTTCATTTTTGCTTTTGTTTCCTTCGCCTTTGGAGGCATGTCTTGAAAGAAATTGTGATGGCCAATGTTGAAGAGGTTACTGCCTATGTTCTCCTTTAGGATTTTGATGGATTCCTGTCTCACACGGAGGTGTTTCATCCATTTTGAGTTTATCTTTGTATATGGTGTAAAAGAATGGTCGAGTTTCATTCTTCTGTATATAGATGTCCAATTTTCCCAGCACCACTTATTGAAGAGACTGTCTTTTTTCCACTGGATATTTTTTCCTGCTTTGCCAAAGATTATTTGACCATAGAGTTGAGAGTCCATATATGGGCTCTCTACTCTGTTCCATTGGTCTACGTGTCTGTTTTTGAGCCAGTACCATGCTGTCTTGGTGATCACAGCTTTGTAATAAAGCTTGAAATCAGGCAACATTTTGCCCCCAGCTTTGTTTTTCTTTTTCAACATTTCCTTGGTGATTCAGGGTCTTTTCTGGTTCCATACAAATTTTAGGATTGTTTGTTCCAGCACTTTGAAAAATGCCAGTGGTCTTTTGATCAGGATGGCGTTGAAAGTATAGATTGTTCTGAGTAGCATAGACATTTTAACAATGTTTATTCTTTCTATCCATGAACATGGAGTGTTTTTCCATGTTTTTGTGTCTTCATCGATTTCTTTCATGAGTGTTCTGTAGTTCCTGGAGTATAGATCCTTTACCTCTTTGGTTAGGTTTATTCCAAGATATCCATTTGGTTTGGGCGCCATTGTAAATGGAATCAATTCTCTAATTTCTCTTTCTACAGTTTCATTTTTTTTAAATTTATTCATTTGACACAGAGAGAGAGATTACAAGTAGGCAGAGAGGCAGGCAGAGAGAGAGGAGAGAGGAGGAAGCAGGCTCCCTGCTGAGCAGAGAGCCCGATGTGGGCCTCGATCCCAGGACCCTGGGATCATGACCTGAGCCGAAGGCAGCGGCTTTAACCCACTGAGCCACCCAGGCGCCCTACAGTTTCATTTTTAATGTATAAGAAAGCAACTGATTTCTGTGCATTGATTTTGTATCCTGCCACATTACTGAATTGCTGTATGAGTTCTAGTAATTTGGGGGTGGAGTCTTTTGGGTTTTCCACATCAAGTATCATATCATCTGCAGAGAGAGAGAGTTTGACTTCTTTGCCAACTGGAATACATTTTATTTCTTTTTGTTATCTGATTGCTGTTGCTATTGCTGTTGACTTCCAATATTATGTTGAGCAATAGTGGTGAGAGTGGGCATCATTGTCATGTTCCTGATCTTAAGGGAAAGGCTCTCAGCTTTTCCTCATTGAGAATGATATTCACTGTGGGTTTTTCATAGATGGATTTTATGAAGTTTAAGAATGTTCCCTAATCTCTGTACTCTGAACAGTTTTAATCAGGAAAGGATGCTGTATTTTGTCAAATGCTTTTTCTGGATCAACTGAGAAGACCATGTGGTTCTTCTCTCTTCTCTTATTAATCTGTTCTATCACATTGATTGATTTGTGAATGTTGGACCACACTTGCATTCCAGGGATAAATCCCACCTGGTTGTGGTAGATAATCTTTTTATTGTACTGTAGGATCTTATTAGTTAGGATCTTGCTGAGAATCGTGGCATCCATATTCATCAGGGATATTGGTCTGAAATTCTCCTTTTTGATGGAGTCTTTGCCTGGTTTGGGGATCGAGGTGATGCTGGCCTCATAGAAAGAGTCTGAAAGTTTTCCTTCCGTTTCTATTTTTTGAAACAGCTTCAAGACAATAGGTATTATTTCTTCTTTAACTGTTTGTAGAATTACACAGGGAATCCGTCAGGTCCTGGACTCTTGTTTTTTGGGCGATTTTTGATCACTGCTTCAATCTCGTTACTAGTTATTGGTCTATTCACGTTGTCAGTTTCTTCCTGTTTCAGTCTTGGAAGTTTATAGGTTTCCAGGAATGCATCTGTTTCTTCTAGGTTGCTTAAATTACTGGCATATAGCTGTTGATAATAATTTCTGATGATTGTTTCTATTTCCTTCATATTAGTCATGATTTTTCTCCTTTCATTCATAATTTTATTAATTTGGGTCCTTTCTCTTTTCTTTTGGATTAGTCTGGCCAGTGGTTTATTGATCTTATTAATTCTTTCAAAGAACCAGCTTCTAGTTTTGTTGATATGTATCTCTGGTTTCTAATTCATTGATCTCTGCTCTAATCTTAATTATTTCCCTTCTCGTGTGTGGGGTAGACATAATTTGTTGTTGATTCTCCAGTTCTTTAAGGTGTAAAGAAAGTTTGTGTATTCGGGATTTTTCTATTTTTTTGAGTGAGGCTTGGATAGCTATGTATTTCCTACTTAGGACCACCTTTGCCATATCCCATAGGTTTTGGACTGATGTGTTTTCATTCTCACTGGTTCCCATAAATTGTTTAAGTTCTTCTTTGATTTCCTGGTTGACCCAAACATTCTTGAGCAGGATCATCTTTAGCTTCCAAGTGTTTGAATTTCTTCCAAACTTTTTCTTGTGACTGAGTTCCAGTTTCAAAACATTGTAGTCTGAGAATATGTAGGCAATAATCTCAGTCTTTTGGTATCAGTTGAGACCTGATTTGTGACCCAGTATGTGGTCTATTCTGGTGAAAGTTCTATGTGTGCTCAAGAAGAATGAGTATTCTGTTGTTTTAGGGTGAAATGTTCTGTCTATATCTGTGAGGTCCATCTGGTCCAGTGTGTCATTTAAAGCTCTTGTTTCTTTTTTGATTTTCTGCTTAGATGATCTGTCTATTGCTGAGAGTGGTATGTTAAGATCCCCTTCAATTAATGTATTATTATCAATATGTCTCTTTGTTTTGATAAACAGTTGACTTATGTAGTTGGCTGCTCCCATGTTGGGGGGCATAGATATTTACAATTGTTAAATCTCCTTGTTGGATAGACCCTTTAAGAATGATGTAGTGTCCTTCTGTATCTCTGAGTACAGTCTTTAGCTTAAAATCTAATTGGTCTCAAATGAGAATTGATACCTGAACTTTCTTTTGAGGTCCATTGCATGAAAGATGGTTCTCCATCCCTTCACTTTCAGTCTGGCTGTATCTTTAGGTTCAAAATGAATCTCTTATAGACGGCATATGGATGGGTCCTGTCTTTTTATCCAATCTGCAACCCTGTGCTATTTTATGGGAGCATTTAGGCCATTCACATTGAGAGGGATTATTGAAAGATGTTTTTATTGTCATCATGTTGCCTCTGAGGTCTTTGTTTCTACAGATTGTCTCTGTAAATTCCTGTTCTATATCACTCTTTGGGGTCTTTCTTCTTTATAGAACCCCCCTTAATATTTCTTGCAGGGCTGGCTTCTTGGTCACATATTCTTTCAGTTTTTGCCAGTCTTGGAAGCTCTTTAATCTCTCCATCCATTCTAAATGACAACCTTGCCGGATAAAGTATTCTTGGATGTATGTTCTTCTCATTTAGTGCCCTGAATATGTCTTGCTGGTCCTTTCTGGCTTACCAGGTTTCTGTGGACAGGTCTGAGATTATTCTGATGTTCCTCCCTCTGTACATAAGGAATCTCTGCCCCCAGCTGCCCTTAAGATGTTTTCTCTGGTTTTAAGACTTGCAAGTCTCACTATTACATGCTGGGGTGTCAGTCTGCCCTCCTCGATCTTGGGGGGTGTCCCCTATGCCTCTAGGACATGATCACTTGTTTCATTCCCCAGATTAGGGAAATTCTCAGCTAGGATTTTCTCAGTTATATTTTCTAGTCCTCTTTCTCCACCCCCTCGGGGATCCCACTAATTCTGACATTGGATCCTTTCGTGGCGTTATTTCTCTAATTCTGTTTTCATGAATTCTAAGCTGTTTGTTCCAGGCCGCCTTCTTATCCTTCTTTTCTGTCAGTTTGTCTTCTAGATCACTAATTTGTTTTTCTGCCTCATTTACCGTAGCTGTTAGAGCTGTTAGATTAGATTGGATCTCATTGATAGCAGTTTTAAGTTCTGTCAGATCAGCTCTCACTTCTGCCTTTAGAGAATCTATGTTGCCATTAATGGTTTTCTCCAACCTAGCTATAGTCTGCATAACTGTTACCCAGAAGTCTATTTCTGACATCTTGCTTATGTCCACATCCATTAGTTCTGTGGCAGAGGTCACAGTCTCTGAATTTTTCCTTTCTTGGGGGTTCCTCCTCCTAGTCATTCTGGTGGGAGGTGGTTGAGGAAATGTACAGAGTCCAGATTATTGACCACAGTCCAAACAAGATGTGCCTGTTTTATAGGGACCTTAGGGTTGTTGGCCTCTTATTCTTTCAGTCTGTCTTCTGGGGGGAGGGGCCTGCTGCACTATTACTCAGGCAACCCTGTTTGGGCAGAATTGCCTTGCCTCATGGTGGGGGGGATGGGCTTAGTGAAAACCCGTTTTGGGGGGCTTTTGTTCTCTGATGGCTTTCCCTGGCGGGTTTCTGCATCCTTTCCAAGAGTCAGAGCAGAAGTGACCATATCCAGACCTCTGTCTCAGAACAGAGATCGCAGTCTCTTCTCCAGAAAGCCCCCAGGTCACACTGACTCCGTTTATGTCTCTGCTGCTAAAAACCGCAGTGTCCTGGGTTGTGCGCCCCATAGCAGCACTTCCAGCCCTGAAAGAGCCAGATGCTTAACTGACCAATACACCCAGGTGCCCTAAACAACTCTTCTGAGATCATGCCTTTGATTCACAAACAAACCCATCCAAATTCCCAAGTGTTTCCTTTATCAAACTCTCACAAGTCAAGCCAATATTCCTCTTGCCCAAATCACCCCAAGGCCAGATACCAGACAACTAGGGACTACCTCTACAACTCAGCCTGCCAAAATTATTAAAACTATCCAATCCTAAAGTTTCTCAGTGTACTTACCGGTGTCACCCATTCCTGGAGAAAACTTTGGTAAAGGTTCTCTGCCACACTCTGTCCTCTTCCACCTTTTGCCTCCCATCAGAACTGGGTACTTTCCCATGTGGCTCTGCAGGCATGCTATGCCTCCTGTTCTAAGATCTTTGAGTATAAACTTCTTCTTTCATGACAATCATTTCCATGTCTACATATCCTACCATATTTAGTGAGAACAAATCCTGGGTACATTTTAACACAAGGATCCCCAAACATTCCATACACTGCATTTAATTAATAGGTCTCTTAAGTCTTTTAATTTGCAACATTGTTTTTGTCTTAACATTTATATTGGCTAAAAGACCATTTATTATGTGAAATTTTGTACATTCTGTTTGGTTGTTTGCTTCCTTGTGTCATTAATTTGTTCCTTTATTCTCCAAGTTTCCTGTAACCTGGTAATTAGATTTAGGGACTAATTTATACATTTGGGTCAACATCTGGGGCAAGAACACTTAACAAATGATGCTACATTTAGTCATTGCATGACATCAAGATGCACACAGCCTGGCTGATGTAATTGAGATGTTAATGTAGATTAGTGTGTTCTGGCATTCTGCTCCATTAAAAGCTTACTGTCAGTCTTTTTCACCTAATGATCTTTGCATCCATCAGTATCACCAAGATCCATTATTTCATAAAAGTGATTTTTCAAATTGTCATTCCTTTGAACTTTATTAGCTAGATTTCTCTAATAATAGCTTTTCTTCAACTTTTGGTTGTCTTAAAATATAGGTAATAAAGGAAAGACAAAATAAATGCTCTACTTTCCCTCTTTATTTATCAATAAGTGCCCAAATATGCTTAAACCTGACCAGTGCATTTGGTTGGGGAAAAAAGGAAGCTATCAAAGGCTACAGTGGTCATGACAAGAAGACATAGGAATCAATTTGAGAGGATTCCCACTGGCCAAAAACAGGACAATCTGAGCATAAAAAGGCTGCAGTGTATTCCAAAAAATCAACATGGGAGTTATAATACATGTGATTTTTTAATTTCCAAATAATTTCTTTTTACATGACTGTTTCTTGATTTTAAATTAAATTTAGACTGGGGCCAGAGAATGTAGATTATAGAATATCTTTTTTTTTTTAAGATTTTATTTATTCATGAGACAGAGAGAGAGGCAGAGGAGGAAGCCTGATGTGGGATTCAGTCACAGGTCCCTGGGATCATGACCTGAGCCAAAGGCAGACACTTAACTGACTGAGGCACTTAGGTGCCCTAGAACATTTTTTTTTTTTTTTTAGATTTTCTTTATTTATTTGACAGCAGGGGGAGTGGCAGGCAGAGGGAGAGGGAGAAGCAGCCTCCCCACTGAGCAAGGAACCCTATGTGGGGCTCGATCCCGGAAACCTGGGATCATGACCTGAGCCAAAGGCCAACCCTCAACCGACTGAGCCACCCAGGCACCCCAGAATATCTGCTTTTTTATGAACAAATTGAAAAGGAATTTCTATTTCAAAGTGTAAGTTATCTGAGGCTCGATAAGGGTGTCAGTGGAAGGCATTTCTATATTTGTTGCACCCATAGTCTTTCATATGAATTTTCAAAGAAGTATTATTAATAATAATAATAATAAAACAAAATTTCGTGGCTTAAAACAATCATTTTATTATATCTAATGATCTTATGCGTCAGGAATTTGGGCAGGAGCTCAGTTGGTAGATTCATCTGTTTTATATGGCATCAACTGAAGTCAGTCTGGCATTTAGCTTCTGGCTGGTCTGGAGGATCCAACACTATTTTACTCAAATGTCTGGTGTCTTGCTGGGCGTGTATGGAAGACTGGGCTAAGGGTGCTCTTCCTTTCTGTGTAGTCTTAGGGCTTCTCTATGTGGTCTCTTCAGCAGAGCAGCCAGTCTTTTTAACGTAATTCAGGGCCTAAGCTTAAGAGAGCATTCCAAGAGATGAAGTGAAATCTACCAGTAAAGCCTGGGTCCAGAAACTGGCACAGCAGTACTTCTATTAGTCAAAGCAGTCACAGTCTGCCCAGCCTCAAGTGGAAGGGATGTAGATTCCAGCTCTTGACAGTGGGGGAGAAATGTCAAATAATTTACAGCCATCTTATTCTGCCACAGTATTATATTACCATTTTACAAATGAAAAAATTATAGCACAGAGCAGTTAAGCATCTTATCAACATAATACAAGTGGGAAAGTGACGGGACAGAGATGATGTGCCTCCCACACCTGTTACATTCATAGGATCAATTTTTAGAAAAAATGTGAAGTTTATCAGGTTTAAGTGATGGTGGAATACATATAAACTAACATATTGTTTTAATGATATAAAACCTCTCATGCCAAGTCAGTTGCCTGTACGAAGGAAGCAAAAGGGATTAATTATTACACTCAGAGAGTGTTCTAGAAGACAGGATTGAAAAACTATCTTATATTTTTACATTATGAATTTTCAGATGATGAGTAAGGTGGGAATGTTGTCTAAAGGCCTTCTTACATTCCTTACATTCATAGGGTTTCTCACCAGAATGAATCCTCAGATGCTGAATAAGGGATGAATTAAGTCTAAAAGCCTTCCTACATTCCTTACATTCAAAAGGTTTTTCACCAGTATGAATACTCTGATGTAGAGTAAGTTTTTGGCGTAATCTAAAGGCCTTCCCACATTCCTTACATTTATAGGGTTTCTCACCAATGTGAATACTCTGATGTTGTGTAAGTTGTGAGAGTAATCTAAAAGCCTTCCCGCATTCCTTGCAGTCATAGGGCTTAACACCAATATGGATACTTTGGTGTGAAATAAGCTGTGAGTAACGACTAAAGGCCTTCCAACATTCCTTACATTCATAAGGTTTCTCACCAGTGTGAATTCTGTGATGAAGAATAAGATGATAACCACGACTAAAGGTCTTTCCACATTCCTTACATTCATAGGGTTTCTCACCAGTATGAATTCTTTGGTGGAGTGTTAGTTGTTGTCTCACTCTAAAGGCCTTCCCACATTCCTTACATTCATAGGGTTTCTCACCAGTATGAAGTTTGTGATGTACTCTAAGGCCAGAGCCACATAAAAAGGCCTTCCCACATTCTTTACATTCATAGAGTTTGTCAGCAATATTAAGCTTCTGATGTCGAGTAAGGTGTGCATACTGTCTAAAGGCCTTTCCGCATTCTGTACATACATAGGGTTTCTCACCAGTATGAATCCTCTGATGGAGAGTAAGTTGTCCACGTACTCTGAAGGCCTTCCCACATTCTTTACATTCATAGGGCTTCTCACCAATATGAATTTTCTGATGTACTCTGAGGTCTGGGCCACATATGAAAGATTCTCCACATTCCTTACATTCATGGAGCTTTTCACCAGAATGAAGTCTCTGATGTCGAGTAAGATGGGCAGTCTGTCTAAAGGCCATTCCACATTCCTTGCATTCATAGGGTTTTTCACCAGTATGAATTCTGTGATGGAAAGTAAGCTGTTGGCGTACTCTAAAGGTTTTCCCACATTCTTTACATTCATAGGGTTTCTCTACAAAATGAATTCTTTGATGTGGAGTTAGAGATGTGCGTTTTTGGTAAGAGGATACTTTTTGAGATGCAGTTTTAATTTGACTTAAATATTCCTCCTGTCCTTCAAATTTTCTTTTGGACTCCCAATCGCTTTTTAAAATTAGGCCCCTAAGGCCATGGTTTTTAATTCTTTCCATTATCTTCCACTGGGGTGAGTTTATTTCATAAATGTCATTTTCTGAAGAGAACTTCTTGGTCTCATACCTGGTCTCTAAATCTAAAAGAAAGTAAGAGAGCAAATACACAGTTTCTTTTTAAAAGAAGTAAAATTTCTACAGTAGAAACAAAAGACAACTAAAGTAAAACTCAATGAAATTCTAAAAATCAGTTACACAATTTGAAAAAAAAAAAGGATAAGGTAACACCAGGAAAAATGGAAGTTTACGTTAAGAAAGTGAGACTGGTGATTAGTAAACATTTTAAGGCAGTGGGTCTCAAACTGAGATGTAGAGTAGAATCACAGAGAACTTGTTATGAATATTGACATTTATTTTTTAAAGATGTATTTATTTGAGAGAGTGCATATGTGCATGCGTGTGTGGGAACACACACAACCTGGACCAAGGGGAGAGGGAGAGAGAGAATCCCAAGCAGAGCACAGAGCTTGACCTGGGGCTTGATTCCATGACCCCAAGATCATGACCTTAGCTGAAACCAAGAGATGGATGCTCAACTGACTGAGCCACCCAGGTGCCCCTAAATACTGAGGTTTAGATACCACCTAAACCACCTGGATCAAATTCTACAGTCCTGGCCAGTCCTGTATTTAATATTCTTCATGCAGTTCTGATGGAGAGGAAAGGTTATGAATTCAAACTTAAGTTTTTTAATAATTTCTATTTATTCTTCTACTAAAATAAAACTTGCTGTGGTTAAAAGGCCTCTGCTTACCTATAACACATCTTCTCAGTCTGCTCTATCTCCCACAAATCTTCTGCTTGGGTTCTTTGCACTGTTGGCTACTTCTCATCCTGAGGTCTTAGAGTTAAAAGTCACTTCCTTTTTTTTTTTTTTTAAGATTTTATTTATTTGACACAGAGAGAGAGATTACAAGTAGGCAGAGAGGCAGGCAGAGAGACAGGGAGAGGAGGAAGCAGGCTCCCTGCTGAGCAGAGAGCCCGATGCGGGCCTCGATCCCAGGACACTGAGATCATGACCTGAGCCGAAGGCAGAGGCTTTAACCCACTGAGCCACCCAGGCACCCAAAAGTCACTTCCTTTAAACCTGACTCTACTGTCAGGACCTAAACCTATGTTCTTATATATGTATTACATATCAGCATATGTCTTCACTGAAATTATATATCTATAAATGTTTCCAATTATTGCTCTCCTTTCCTTACCCCTAGACCTCTTCAATAGAAAAAACAATCTCTACTCTCCATTAAATAAGACATGCAGGGGTGCTTGGGTGGCTCAGCTGTTTAAGCATCTTCTGCCTTGGATGACCTTGGACTAATGGTCTCAGGGTCCTGGGATTGAGCTCCACATCGGACTCCCTGCTCAGTGAGGAGTCTGCTTCTCCTTCTCCCTTTGGCCCTCCCACCGGTCATGCTCTCTCTCTCAAATAAATAAAATCTTTAAAAAAAATAAGTAATACATGCCTAGCACAAAATGAGTTTCACTCATTGAATTCCGATCATTACTTATTCTGAATATATTTGTCTCTAATCTCTCACATATTATAACAGTGATTAAATAATTCCCTTTATTCATCCAAGCTAGTCCAGCTAAATATATAAATGGAAAATAGTAGTTATATACCCTTATACATCCTTTCATTGTTTAAACCCCTTATCTATCTTCATATAGCTATGAGCTACTTTTTCTTTTGTCTCCACATCATAATAAAAGTACCAAGGAATTCTATTCATTAATCTCTCTTTAAGAGAATTCTATTATTCATCCATTTTATAATGCTTAACTGATTTTGTTCCCTCATCTCCTTGCTCAGGTCTCCTTTCCATTCCTTTGGCGTTAAGGCCATTCCTATATTTCTTACAAATGTGTGCCAGTGATTTTCCATACAGGAAAACATGTTTATACTTTACTGAAGTTCTTATGAAATCCTTAGCAAAAAAGAAAAAAAAAAAAGTGCGGTATGTAAGGAACTCACTAATAGGGACAAAGGGTCTTGCAGTCACTTGAGTGTGAAGAATTTGCTAACAAAGGTCATGTTGGATTTAGAAAGAAGATGATAAACCAGTAGGAGAAATAGCCAGAGAAACATTTAAGTGCTGAATGAGTTATGTGTGAGAAAAAGGAGGATGTTTTCAATTATTATAATATGGTCTGTATAAAAAAGTTGAAATAATACAGACTTTCTACTAAACCTGGAAATAATAAAATTTTAAAAACCTAAAAATGGCTGGGTGAGGGACACTGGGGAGGGTATGTCCTATGGTGAGTGCTGTGAATTGTCTAAGACTGATGACTCACAGACCTGGCCCCTGAAATAAATAATATATTATATGTTAGTTAAAAAAAAAGAAATGAATTCACTTGAAATTTTAGAAGTCTTTATTAAATAACTTTTATTTTTTAAATGTTCCTTTTTAAAAAAATTTTATTTATTTGAGAGAGAGAATGATAGAGAGAGAGAGCATGAATGGGGGGAGGATCAGAGAGAAACAGACTCCCTGCAGAGCAGGGAAGCCCGATTTGGGACTCAATCCCAAGACTCCAGGATCATGACCTGAGCCAAGGGCAGTCACTTAACCAACTGAGCCACCCAGGTGCCAAAACTTTTTTTTTTTTTTAAGATTTTATTTATTTATTTGAAAGAGAGAGAAATCACAAGTAGGCAGAGAGGCAGGCAGAGAGAGAGGGGGAAGCAGGGTGTCTGCTGAACAGAGAGCCCTTCTCGGTGCTCGATCCCAGGACCCTGGGATCATGACCTGAGCCAAAAGCAGAGGCTTAACCCACTGAGCCACCCAGGCGCACGCCAATAACTTTTAGATCAATAGGGAAATAAATTCCCCAACAGTATTTTTTTTTTTAGAAGACAATGGTAATCCACATTAAATTAGTATCTACAAAATATAAGCATAGTGCTTAAAATTTTAAAACTTAAATATTTACAGCAAAAAACACGAGAGAAAAAAATCAATTAAAAATCAAAGAAATCAGAAAAAGAATAAAGTAAACTGAAGCAAAGCAGAAGAAATTAATCAGGGGCGCCTGGGTGGCTCAGTCGGTAAGCATCTGCTTTTAGCTTGGGTCGTGATCCCAGAGTCCTGGGATTAAGCCCCGTATTGGGCTCCCTGCTCGGCAGGAAGCCTGCTTCTCCCTCTCCCAATCCCCCTGCTTGTGTTCCCTCTCTCACTGTGTCTCTCTCTGTCAAATAAATAAAATCTTAAAAAAAAAAGAGAAGAAACTGATATAAATGCAGAATTAGAAAACAGAAAAAAAGAACTAATACATAAAACAAAGTTTCTTTTAAAAAATCAGCAAAACAAAGAGTTAGTTAATATAAGGAAAATAGCAAGAAAGCACACAAATAAGAAATGGCAAAGTGAAAATAACCGTGAATACAGAGGACAGCTGAGAAAAAGATTACTTTGCCAATAAATTTTATTTATTTATTTATTTATTTAAAAGATTTTATTTATTCATTTGACACAGAGAGAGATTACAAGTAGGCAGAGAGGCAGGCAGAGAGAGAGAGAGAGGAGGAAGCAGGCTCCCTGCTGAGCAGAGAGCCCGATGCGGGCCTCGATCCCAGGACCCTGGGATCATGACCTGAGCCGAAGGCAGCGGCTTTAACCCACTGAGCCACCCAGGCGCCCGCCAATAAATTTTAAAACATAACTAACAGAATAATTTTCTAGGAAAATATAATTTACCAAAACTGGCCACAGAAGAGATACAATGTTTAAACATTAATTTTCATAGGGCAAATAGAGAATGTGGTCAGACTTACCATCTCCCTCTCCTAGGAAAGAAGCTTTAAAGAACAGCCCATCCAAATTCTATTTAGACTAAGAACTAAGAAAAAGGAGGACTTCCGAACTATTTTCATAAAGTAATATTGTACTAAATAAAGACCACTCAAAAAGAAAACTACATACCAATTTTATGAAAACTGATATAAAAATTCTAAACATTTAATAAAATAGCACATTGAAAAATCCAGTATTGTTTATCCAAAGAATTTTAGAGTGATCCAATATGGGGAAATCTATTAAAATGAATCAGCATTTTTTAACGATTTATTTTATTTATTTTTGAAAAGATTTTATTTATTTATTTGAGAGAGAAGTACAATCAGGGGAGGAGCAACAAAGGGAGAGGGAGAAGCAGACTTCCCACTGAGCAGGGAACCAGAAGTGGGGCTTGATTCCAGGACCCCAAGACCACGACCCAAGGTGAAGGCAGAAGCTTAACTACTTGAGCCACCCAGGCACCCCTATTTATTTATTTTAGAGAGAGAGAGAGGGACAGAGCCAGGAGAGGGACAGAGGGAGAGGGAGAGAAGCAGATTCCCCGCTGCCAGGCTTGATCTCAAGACCCTGAGACCGACCTGAACTGCCTTTTTACTCCTCAAATATGCAATGCTAACTTCCTCCTTAGACTTTTTCTGTTGGCTCAGAGGCTCTTGCCCTAGAGAATCATGGCTTCAGCCTTCACATCTCTCCTCAAAAAAGCCTTCCCTCATTTGTCTACTTTTCTGTATGCATGTTATACTTCACTAAAAGTTACTTAAAGAAAGAAACAAAGGAAGAAAAGAAAATGAAAGAAAAAATGATCTTAAGATGTCTAACTTTGAGTCAACAGTTGTCATTTTGGCTAAATACTTCCTGATTAAACTGATACTATCTTATTCATTTGGAACCTCAGCATTTCATTGTTTTTTCAGGATTAACAGTGGTAAATGCCATTTAATTACCTAAATGTGAAAAAGAAAATCAGTGAGGATTGGGACAAAAAGCATGTTTTTCCTTCCTGTGGTAGAAAGTGAGTCAGAAGATATAACATTATAGACAGTGTGGGCACTGAAATGGCCCTGTTACAAAACAAGAACTCTTAGCCTAAAATGAATCTCCTTAGCCAGACCTCAATGTATAGAGAGCAAAATACAAAAGGACAACATATGTCTCTATATAGAGAATTTTGAAGAATTTTTTGTTTTTTAAGTAGGCTTCATGCCCAGCATGGAGCCCGATGTGGGGCTTGAACTCACGACCCTTAGGTTAAGACCTGAGCTGAGATCAAGAGTCGGACAATTAACCGACTGAGCCACCCAGGCGCCTCTAGGATCTTTTTTTATTTTTTATTTTTAAAGATTTTATTTATTTATTTCACAGAGGGAGAGAGATCACAAGGAGGCAGAGAGGCAGGCAGAGAGAGAGAGGGGGAAGCAGGCTCCCTGCTGAGCAGAGAGCCTGATACAGGCCTCGATCCCAGGACCCTGAGATCATGACCTGAGCCGAAAGCAGAGGCTTTAACCCACTGAGCCACCCAGGCGCCCTAGGATCTTTTTTTAAGAAGACGTTCAGGACGCCTGGGTGGCTCAATGGGTTAAAGCCTGTCTTCCGCTCAGGTCATGATCTCAGGGTCCTGGGATGGAGGCCTGCTTCGGGCTCCCTGCTCGGCAGGAAGCCTGCTTCCTCCTCTCTCTCTGCCTGTCTCTCAGCCTACTTGTGATCTCTCTCTCTCTCTCTCTGTCAAATAAATAAAACTTTGGAAAAAAAAAAAAAGAAGTTCAAAGAGAGATGAAAACAGCACAGAGATAGAAGCTAAACCAAAGGATCCTTCTCCCTGTACATTATTACACTCATGTTTCTTCCTGATAAGAAGGTAGATATGTATACATACACATGGAAAAAAGCAAAGAATGATACTCTGTGATCTAAGGATATATCTTCTAGAGTAATTTGTACGAAATGTTGATTGCTGATAAAACATATATTATCACAATGTCAAGCATATTTTTCTTTACGTCTTTTACTTCCCCAAAAAAGGTTTTTCAGACCATATATAAAACAGCCTTTCAGCCCACAACATCTTCTCTTCCCTTACTCTGCTTACTTTACTATAGTACTCCTATTACCTGAAATTATATTTTCTATTTACTTACAGTTACTATGTGTCTCTTACTACAAGGTAAATTCCATGGGGACAGAAACTTTATTGTTTTGTTTACCACTATACTGATAGTGTCTAGCCCAGCTCAGAAGTAGGTAGAAAAGTTACTCAATTTATCCACTATTTATAAGTGCAAAAGAAAGCAGCTGAATCAAAAAATATATATAGAATGATTATCAATAGGAAGCAAAGAGAGCAGCTCTCCACCCATGCCCCCTTCAAAGGGAAGGAAAACTTGAAACAACAGAAGAGTGGTAAATGAGATAAACAGTTCTATTAGTATCCCTAGAACCTTAATTTGCTCCTCAAGTCTTAGACCTTTTCTCTTCAGGCCTTGGACCTCTATTTTTTAACTTTTAAAAACTAGTAAGTTTTAAGCCCTTATTTTTAAGACCTCTATTTTTTAACTTTTAAAAACTAGTAAGTAAGCCCTTATTTTTAAGGGAGCCTGGGTGGCTCAGTCAGTTAAGTGTCTGCCTTTGGCTCAGGTCATGATCCTAGAGTCCTGGGATCGATCCCTGCTTCCCTGGACTCCCTGCTCAGTGGGGAGTCTGTTTCTCCCTCACCCCCTCACCCTGCTTGTGCTCTCTCTTGCTCTCTCTCTCAAATAAATGAATAAAGTCTTAAAAAAAAGATTTTATTTTTAAATAATCTCTATATCCAATGTGGGGCTTAAACTTAAAAACCCAAAATCAAATTTGCACGCTCCACCAGCTGAGCCAGCCACGTGCCTCAGGCCTTGGACCTTGAAAGAGGGCTTTCTAAACATCAGTAGAGTGTGCCTCTTCCCTAACTGGTTGGTTGGTTTCCTCTGTGATGGCTTCCCCTTGTTCAATTAGAGTCTCACTCACCTGGATATCGCCTCCTTCCTTTCCTCACAACTTTCCAGGGCTCCTTTCCTTGCTCCAATAAGGAAATCACATCTGGCTTAGAAATGAAGCATCCTGGTTAAAAGAAAAGAAATGTAAGGTGATATGGAAATAAAAAATAAATTCAAAATTACTTTCAATCTTGTTTAAATTTTTAATTAACTACAAGTCAAATGGTAATTGATAAAAAAGCCTTTACAACAAAGAAGGACAAGATGGTTGAAAAATATTCACATTAAGGTTACATAATAAGTAGATTAATTTATATTCATACAAGTAATCCTTCTTGAGAGGCAATAGTGGTTGAGAGCACAGACTGCCTGAGTTCAAATCCTGTCTCTGCCACATCCCAACTGTAAAACAAGTAATAGCACCTATCATACACAATTGTTGTTGACAGTTATATTAACATATATCCTTATCTAAACATTCTAGAGTATGTACTCAGCGGTATATATTCAGTTGACCCTTGAACTCTGCAAGACTGAACTGCATGGATCCACATATATGTGGATTTTTTTTGATACAGTATAGTGCTGTAAAGGTATCTTCTCTTCTTTATGATTTTCTTAACGTTTTCTCTTCTCTAACTTACTTTATCATAAGAATATAGTAGAATACATATAGCATACAAAATATGTGTTAACTATGTTACCAGTAAAACTTCTGATCAACAGTAAGCTATTAGTAGTTAAGTTTTGGGGGAGTCAAAAGTTACATGCTGGGATGCCTGGGTGATTCAGATGGTTAAGCGTCTGCCTTCAGCTCAGGTCATGATCTCAGGGTCCTGGGATCAAGCCCCGAGTCGGGCTCCCTGCTCAGCGGAGAGTCTGCTTATCCCTCTCCCTCTGCCTCTCCCCTGCTTGTGTTCTCCCTCTTTTTCTCTCTCAAATTCTCAAAAAGAATAAAATCTTAAAAAACAACAACAAAAATTTACATGGAACTTTTTGACAACATAGAGGTTTAGTGTCCCTAACCCCTACATTGTTCAAAGGTTGAATGTATTTTATTAGCTATTATTTATTATCGTTGTTTTGCTGAGAGGAAAACAAAAAGCTTCTGGAGGCATTTATTCTTATTTTTTAGGATACTCACACAATGTTAAGTGCAAAGTTTTTGGATTTTAAACTTTCAATCATAAAAGTAGATAAAAGTGAGTAAGTTTATTAACAAAAGGAATGAGTTCTCTTGAATTATAAATAAATCCTGTTGATCCAACTTATCACTGCAAATATTATGTGTTCCTTTGATAGATTAAAAACCGAGATACAGGGTCTAGTATTTTCCTTACATATATACCAACAAATAAAATACCTGGAGCAATTCTGAGTTCTCACACCAAGTGAAACCTGATTTAACACAAGTAAGGCCATATTCAAATCCAGCCCTTTTTCATTATTAAGGAAGGCCTGAAGGCCACTTGAGGAAGAGGAAGATGAACATGCTTAACCGAGTTATTCACTTACAAAGAAAGCTCAAACCATTCATTGAGAACAGGGAGCAGAAATTTAGATAGTTTCTTGAAAGATATTCCTGAAATTTCCAAAGAAAAAAGTGGATACTAGAGCGAACAGGCCTAAATTATTAGAGGCAGAGAACCTTACCCACTGAGACCAAGTTGCTGTAATTCTCCAACATAACATCTCTGTACAAGTCCCTCTGTTCCAAGTCCAGGTATTCCCACTCCTCCTGAGAGAAGACTATGGACACGTCATTAAACATCACTGATCCCTGCAATGACAAACCATATAATACATTTGAAATTTAAGAAAATTTGTTTTTAAGATGGAAGAGATACTGCAGGAAATGGACCATATGGCAAACAAAAAGGCTAGAGGCCTTTAACATAGTGAGTTAGGCAATGAGTGTGCATGAAGCAGTATGCCTATGTGCTCTTGAAGAATCCTGTTGCTACAGGTGCAGCTTCTTGAATACTCTGGCATATCTTGATCATCCATACATGTCTGGGAAAGAAAAAAATCAGTTTTCCAATTAAATAAAATATTGTAGATAAGCCTCTGCCTGTTATATGTCTCCCTCATAAATTCTCAAAAATGTGAGTTCTTCTACCCTTTCCCCTTAAAGAACAGATTTTTTTTGTAAGTTTCCTTATAATATTTGTTAGAAAAGAATCTGAATACAGTTAAAAAATTTGTTCCAAGTTCATCATTGAATCAGATCATATCGTGAGCATTTTTTCATTTATACAGATTATTTAATGAACCTTAAAAAAATTATGTAATAGTTTGAGTGAGGGATATATGAGACTTAATCATTCTTTCATTTTGGTCTATACAAAATTTTTAAGGTACTCCTCAGTTCTGAAGATCCACAACTACTTATGTATCTGTACAATCTTCCTACTTGTTATCATTTTCCATCCTTCACTGTATGCATTCCTTGTTCCTGACTTAGAGGATATGGATACAGATTCTGGATACTGGGGATCCAGAATCACAAAGTTACCATTCTAGACCAGCATATCCTATTCAACTACAAATGGAACCCTGTTCATAGTGTATAACTCTTAGGGATTCCCAGAGATGATCCTTGGTCTCTCTGCATGCAAGACCCAACAACATCTCTGCTCAGTCTTAAAAGTCTCACAAATATAAGATTTCACCATATATTGAGGCTGAGGCCAGCCAACAGCAAATCTTATCTTACATACTTGGAAAACTCAAATCCAGAAATTTCCAGTTTCCCTAAGAGTAGTCAAATGGACCCATCCTCTTTCATCAACTCACAAGAGATGGTCAAACATTTCCCTCAAGTGACTTCATTTCTGCCCCACTACAGCTCTTAGCAGAAGACAGAGCACAAATAGGAGATGCTGAATTTTTTCAATGAATACATGAATAATGACTGGGGAAAGGGGGACTCATAAGATAGGTGTTGTGCTACATAACCTCATGACTGGGAGAAAATTCCTAGGCTCTGATAGGTAGGAAGTTTCAGGATAAAAAAATGTTCATAGGACATTAACATGAAAGTATTTTCAGAAAGAGAAAGAAACAGTAACTTACATGGGCCATGGTTTTGAAATTTAAGAACTGGTCAGTTCTCCTTGGGGTTTACTTGTCTGGAGAAGCAGAGTTCACAGAGGCCAGAGCTAGGAGGAGGAAAAGGAGGTCATAAGATCAGATAGGCGGGCACCTGGGTGGCTCAGTGGGTTAAAGCCTCTGACTTCAGCTCAGGTCATGATCTCAGGGTCCTGGGATTGAGGCCCGTATCGGGGTCCCTGCTCAGCGGGGAGCCTGCTTCCTCCTCTCTCTCTGCCTGCCTCTCTGCCTACTTGTGATCTGATCTCTGTGTGTGTCAAATAAATAAATAAAATCTTTAAAAAAAAAAAAAAGATGATAGGCCTCAGAACTCCCAAAATGGCTGGAGTCCATATGTTCTCTCCCCTCTAACACACACACACACACACACACACACACACACACAGAAATTTGAGGGAGTCTGGACAAATCACATCCCTCCTCAGAAATTCCAGGGCTAGGGGTGCCTAGCTGGCTCAGTCAGTATAGCATGCAACTCTTGATCTCTGGGTTTTAAGTTTGAGCCCAACATTGCATGCACAGATTATTTAAAAAAATAAAGTCTTAGAAAAAAAAATTAAAAAGGAAGTCCAGGGCTGACAAAGGGCCACATCATCTAAACAAGAATATCTTTCAAAGCCTCATAGGCCTGCTTGGATTCATCAGATACAAAAAGACAAATTCATTAGAACCAACCCTGGCAGTCATTAACCACTGTCAAACTGCTGCACTGGCAGCCCTGCTGGACTACCAGCCTGCAGCCAGGACAGTAACTTTCAGAATCTTCTGGGCTCATCACTCTTTTCAATCAGAACCAAACACATTGCTTTCCTGCATACCTTATTTGCCATTCTCTTTCTTACAACCTAGGCTGAAAAGGCGTGGATACATGCTCTCAACAGGTAGACAACACATATCTATTTATCAAAGACTTTCATAGGATGGGTATTTTATATACATTAAGTGGATCCTCAGGATTGCTGTGTAGTATAATAATTATCTATGTGGTGGGCCAGAACATTCACAGATTGTTCATTTTCCCACTGTGATCTTAATTTTCTTCTTTTTGCTTGTATTTACTTCATATTTTTATATGGCAAATATACTCATGAAGTATATTTTTAAAATTACCCTATTTCTCTTAAACCTTTTTTTTAAAAAGGATTTTATTTACTTATTTTAGAAAAAGAGAGAGTGAGAGCAGAGGGAGGAGCAGAGAGGGAGGGAGGGAGTAGAAGAAAGAATGTCAAGCAGACTCTGTGCTGAGCATGAGCCCACTGTGGGGCTCGATCTCAGGACACTGAGATCATTACCTGAGCCAAAACCAAGAGCCAGAGCTTAACCAACTAACTGAGCCACCCAGGCGCCCCTCTTATAGTAAACTTTGAGATTTTCAGGACTGCTCTTTCTTATAACATCACTAAATTTTAGAACTAAGTTTGAGAATATAATTCTTCTTAATAATATTAGCAAAAAAGATTCATAAAAATCAAGAAGTAGAGCAAGGCCCCTTTTGCTCTCCATCCCTAGCAGCTCCAAAGAGACCCCATTTGGCATCATAAAACTCAAGAAGTTTGATTTGATAAGGTATTATTCTGGACACATTAAAAACATTTGATCAAGTTTTTCTGTATAACATGTCTAATATTTATTGTTACTACCACTTTCTCCCCCGTTATTATAAATCTCTACTTCGGAGCAATCTTGAATCACTTTTTTTTAAAAAAAGGTCTGTGATTCTGAAAAGATACCTAGTAAATGTTTTCATAATCCTAAAAGGTGTGAAGTCTTCAAAGGTTTTTCTAATTGGAGGGGAACATTGTACTCTCCTTTACTCTGTACAGACAGCAATATAATAAATCTTCTGACTGTACTGGATTTCTTTTCAAAGTGTTGGAGAGTCTTTATTTCCTTAAATAATCAATTTTTGTGATTCTATCTTACAGAACAAACAAATGTACACAAGTGCACAGAAAAAATATTTGGAAAAAAAACATCAAAATAGTTCTTCACCAAAACAACGACCTGCCTTCACTTTCTTCTGTGACTGAACACAATCAAGGTAAGCAGCATTCTTAAATTTAGTAAGAGTATACCATAGCAGACAGAACAGTATTTGGTATACAATCTCTGCCTTTGTCCATTGCGTAAATTAAAGTTTTACATTAGATATAATTCTTGCAAAATGTCTTACAAATCCTTAGTTTAGGGCGCCTGGGTGGCTCAGTGGGTTAAAGCCTCTGCTTTCGGCTCAGGTCATGATCTCAGGGTCCTGGGATCGAGGCCCGCATCGGGCTCC
>LNAC01000161.1:3274044-3373301 GCA_002007465.1 Ailurus styani
CTCTGCCTGCCTCTCTGCCTCCTTGTGATCTCTCTCCCTCTGTGAAATAAATAAATAAAATCTTTAAAAAAAAAAAATCCTTAGTTTACTAAAAGGAATTCATATAAGATTAAAATTTTCCTGAGTCATCTTGCTCAAAAATATGACTTTGCTTATAATTTATCATTTTTTTTCCTTCCCAGGATTCACATGTTTAATAACATAAAATTGCACCACATGGATGGAATGTGATTTATTTAATAATTTCCCATTTTTAAGGGCGCCTGAGTGGCTCAGTCGTTAAGCATCTGCCTTCGGCTTGGGTCCTGATCCCAGAGTCTTGGAATTGAACCCACATTGGGCTCCCTGCTCTGGGTGGGGTGGGGGTGGGTGGGAGGGAGCCTGCTTTTCCCTCTCTCACTCCTCCCTGCTTGTGTTTCCTCTCTCACTGTGTCTCTCTCTGTCAAATTAAAAAATAAAGAAAAAAAAACAAAACTTAAAAAAAAATCTAAAAAAAAAATTCCCCTTTTTATGGATTTGCTCCCCAGAAAAATGGCATTATTAAGTATCTCTAACAATTTAAATACAATTTCAAGGGGTTTCTGCTTCTCTGAAATCCCCAAATGGATTTAAATTACCTCTGGTTAAGAATTTCTGTTCTAGGGGCACCTGGGTGGCTCACTGGGTTAAACAACTGTCTTCAGCTCAGGTCATGATCCCAGGGTCCTGGGATCCAGCCCCACTTGGGGCTTCTCTTTCTGTCTCTTTCTGTCTCTGACTGCTGCTCCCCTTGCGTGTGCTCTCTATCAAATTAATTAATTAATTAATTAAATCTTTAAAAATTTGTTTTAGACTATTTGAGCTTTTTTTTTTAACTAGGAAATGCCCATCACAATTAGCTTGGTATTTTCATTTTTCCTGATCTATTGGAGGTGGATGGAGAATTGTCCCAGATTACATAACAAATTGCTAATGTTTATTAAATACTTACCAAGTATCAGAAGCTGTTCAAAGATTTTTTTAAAGATTTTAATTTATTTATTTGACACAGAGAGAGCACATGAATAGGGAGAGCAGCAGGCACAGGAAGAGGAAGAAGCAGGCTCCCTGAGCAGGGAGCCCTACCAGGGGCTGACCCCAGGACCCCAGAATCATGACCCCAGCCGAAGGCAGGAGGCTCACCAACTGAGCCACCCAGGAGCCCTGTTCCAGTTTTACACATTTAAAAAAAAGCTCATAGAAGTAATGGAAAGTATCCGTCAAACAAATATGTGCATATAAGCACTAGGTAGGGAACCTAAGTATTAAGTGTACAGGCCATTTAAGGAGAAGGAAGCAAATGTTCCTATGTCCTAAAAATAAAAATGCATTTCACATTGCAAGAGGAAATACCCACTCCCTTGACCTCGACTTTCTAAAATGGGCAAGAGCAATTCATTCCTCCTTCTTAGACCCCTTCCCTTAGAGTTTGACAAGACTGAGGAAGAAGGGGAAAAGCTAAGGATAAACAGGACTTTCTTGGAGCCCAGCCCAGCCTGGCTAAATTAGGGCAATCCCCGACCCCATCTGTCCCCACCAACCACCCACACGTAAACTGAGTAAGAGGAAGAATATTACTGACCCTTCCTAGTATTAGAGAAAGGCCAAGGTCACGGATGTGGGGGATGAGAATGGGACCTCACAGCAGTTTCCTGGAGGAAAACTCCATGGCTCTGAAACCTGCAGTTGGACCTCTGAGAGCTGTGTGCGTGCGCGTGCGCGCGAGGATGTAGTGCACTGGAGTTACTCCCAGGAGCCAGCCTGGGAGGACTTTCCGTCCTAACACATTTTCCCAAGATGGGGTCTGAGGCTTTTTGCTAGAAGCCTTTTCTCAGGCGCTCAGATATCCGACCCTGGGGGGTGCGGGGGAGGGGAGTGTTCTCCGCGGGTGGGCTCGAGCGGCTAGAGGGGACAGATTCAGCTGTGACGCTAGGGTCGGAGTCACACAGCCCAGATTCTGCACCCAGTTGTCACACAAACGCCATCACCCACTAGTCCTGACCTCACAACCGCACATAGTTCTAATGTCGCACCCGGGCCCCGTCACGCCCACAGTCACCCAGATACACAACTACACCCGAGCCGTTCTCACGAGCGCTCGGGCCTCAGAAGAGCGGCTCGTAACGCTCTGCGGTGCTGCAGCGCTTCCCTTGCCTCTCCTCATCTGCAGGCCGCAACGCCTTTCTTACAGATGGCTGGAACCAACGCTGCGAACCAGGACTGCTCACCTGGGGCGTCGCACCTGCCTCACGGTGATGCTCCGTGTAAGCGAGAATAGGACGAAACCGGCAGGTCCACACACACACCCCAGCGGTTTAACGGGCCGCGCGCGCAGGCTGCTGGGAGCTCGCGCTGTAGGTGCTGAGTGCGCCGGCGCGGCCGGCCTCCGGGAGCCGAGCATCTACCCCGCCCGTAGCTGAGTGAGGCGGTCTGGGCGGGCTTCAGCCGGGGCGGGGTTCCCAGCTCTTTGTGCTGAGGAATCTCGGCAGGTCCTGGAGCGCGGCGGGGGCGGTCGAGGGGCGCACTAGAGTATGCGCATTAACATGATTCTCTGTAGGACCTACTCGGGGATGGCACTGTGTGTCTGTCTTTGGAGTGGCTTTGGGTGCGATTTTTTCATTGGGTGTGGCGGGTTTGTGTTTGAAAGGTGCTACTTCGTGAAGGAGATTTTAACTGGAATTGTGTGTCGGTCTGTGTAGGACCCAGAATGTTGTGGTAGCCTGTGAGATAATGGGTTTGACAGTGTCTGTGAACGTGTCTGTAATTGACGGAACATTTAGGTGGCGCGGTTTTGATAGATTTTTTTTTTCCTGCTGGGCCTACAGACTGTGGGTGGGAGTCGCGCAGTGTGCACTGATTGTGTGGCGAGTGTGTGTGCTTCTGGTGTGTTCCTCGGGACTGTGACGAGGTAGGATGATTGGATGGGACCAGGATACTCACTCTCCTCAACCCTGAAATAGAGAAATGAATGCTGCATCTTCAAGGAGCATCATTTTGCTGAAGGATTTGGTGACCTGATTTTACTGGAGAATTATGTATTTACATTTAATCACGTTTATTATAGAGGGGAATGTAAATAAGCATAACTTTTAAAATAAGATTTAAAAGGAAATTCCTGTCATGGAGTAGTTTATTTGCTTCTCTAGATTCCTAAAGTAGGCTGTTCTCTTAGTATTAAGGGGGCTTTGTTGGGGAGATTTAAGAAGACTTGGGCTAAGAGAAAACATCTTTTTTTTCTTTTTTTTTTAAAGATTTTATTTATTTGAGAGAGAGAGTGAGCGAGAGAGAGAAGGACGGGGTGGGGGTGGTGGCAGAGGGAAAGGGAGAAACACTCCTCCCTAAGCTGGGAGCCCAATGTGGGGCTGGATCTGAGGACCTTGAGATCGTGACCTGAGCTGAAGGCAGACCTTAACCCGCGGAGCCACCCAAGCGCCCCCCAAAATACATCTTTACAGAAAAGAGAAGCAGTTTGGCTAGAGCAGACGACGCAGGATTAGGGAGTCAAATATCTTAGGTTCTAGATCATACACTCTTCTTTGTTAAAGGAGGGCAACAAACTTGTTTAAGACTCAAAGTATCAGTTCCTGCTGACGTTACTAATTCAAATTTAAAGTTACAAGGTTTTATTCTTACCTTTTATATTTCTCCTTTTCTTTCTCTAGTGATCTTTCTTTACAAATCCTGGTTCCTAGTAATATTAGCATATTTATATATTTGCAGTAGCCTAGAATGGCCATAAAATAGTTGAAAATGGTAATGCCAATATTATTACTACCAATAAAGCTAGTACATAAAATTTTAGATTATAGTTATTCTAAAGCAGGGGTTGGCAAACAACCGCCTGCAAGCCAAATCTGGCCTGCCACCTGTTGCATAGCTAATGAGTAAAGAATAGTACCTATCTTTTTAAGTGGTTTAAAAAAAATCAAAGGAAGAATAATATTTTGTGAGGTGTGAAAATCATGCATTTCAAATTTTAGTGATCATAAATAAAATTTTATTGGAAATAGCCATGTTGATGTATGCATTATCTATGGCTGCATTTGAGTTACAAAGGCAGAATTGAGTAGTTACACAGACTGAATGGCCTGCAGAGCCTAAAATACAGTCAGTTCTCATTATTCACACTAGTGAAGTTCTATATACTTGATGCAAACACCAAATTAGCAAACCATTGCTCCTAAAGGAAATATGGGGTTTCCTGCAAACTTCTGATGGCATTTTCTTCAACCAATCAATACATACCTGGTTTTGTGTATTTCTATTTAAAGACACAGTTGGGAGGAGACCTGGGCGGCTCAGTTAAGCATCTGCCTTCAGCTCAGGTCATGATCCCAAGGTCCTGGGATCAAGTCCCACATTGGGTTCCTTGCTCAGGGGGAAACCTGCTTCTCCCACTGCCTGCCACTCCTGCTGCGTGTGCTGTCTTTCTCTGACAAATAAATAAATCCTTTAAAAAAAGGACACAGTTTGGGCGCCTGGGTGGCTCAGTGGGTTAAAACCTCTGCTTTCGGCTCAGGTCATGATCTCAGCGTCCTGGGATCGAGGCCCGCATCGGGCTCTCTGCTTAGCAGGGAGCCTGCTTCCTCCTCTCCCTGTCTCTCTGCCTGCCTCTCTGCCTACTTGTAATCTTTCTCTCTTTGTCAAATAAATAAATAAATAAATAAATCTTTAAAGAAAAAAAGGACACAGTTTATGTATAGTTGATTCATCAACATTGGACACATGGCCAAAAACACTATAGCTCATGCCTGAATAAAGCTGATCTAATACATGTATTTTCTCTGTAAGGCAAATCACAGACTTGTGGTTAGGAACTCTAGGTAGCACTTCAGCACTATGCTTTAGGGTCATTCGAAATAGCAAAATTACCAATAAAAAGCACAAAAACAAAAAAACCCTATGGTACTAAAGAGAAACTGAAAAAAAACACTTATTTACGGTATAAGAACTGAAACAAGAAAGTAGAGGGTTCCCTGGTTTAACTTCAGCTGGGAACATGTTTATCAGGGGACTCATTTTTCATTTTTCTTCACGTGTCCATGAATGAACACAAAAGTTCTGCAAGTACTAATTTTGGGATCACAAATAAATTTTAGCAGGTAGGAAAGTTCGCAAATATGGAATGTACAAATAATGAGGATCAACCAATTTACTACCTGGCCCTTTACAGAAAAAGCTTGCCACTCCTTGTTTTAGAATATATACCTTTTAACAATATAACTAGAATATTTAAAAACTACTTGAAATAATTCCATTCCTGTGCCATCAATAATTTCTCTAATTGACTAACGTATTAAAATAAATAAAAATCTAGGTTTCTGGGTGACTCAGTCGGTTTCGTTTGGGCGTCTGGCTCTTGGTTTTTGGTTCAGGTTGTGGTCTTGGAGTTGTGGGATGGAGCCCCAAGTGGTCTCCAGGCTCCAGAGAAAGTCTGCTTGAGGATTCTCTCTCCACTCCTTCTGTCCCTCCCCCTGCTCGCTCTCTCTGTTGGTCTCTCAAATAAATAAATAAATAGATCTTTAAAAAAACCCTTGTAAATAAAAATCCATAAATGAAAAAAAAATGGAGTGAAAAAGGAAAGCTCTTCTTTATAGTATGTCAGCTATCAAGTTTGATTTTACATGGCTTATGAACTCAGTTTCAAATATATTTATGATATTTGGTTTTAAAGAGGTCTTTGTACAGCATGGTGTTTTCCTTTAAGTTCATGTTCATTTCTATTATATCCTCTCATGCCAGCTATCAGCTGCATTTAAATTAAAAAGCAACATCATTAGAATGGATACATCTTGGCATGAAAGCTAGCCACTGGAGAGATAATATAACAATTTATCAGGTAACATTGAATTTTCTTTGAAGTCAGCCTCTCTCTGATTTCTTCCAATGCTTCAAGTTTGCCTTCCCTGCTAGTGACCAACTCTTTTGCTTCTTTACACAGCCTTGAAACTCACAGTGCCACTTGCATTGGTCGAAACAAGGTACCCAGGGAATAGTTTTCCAAAGCTGGGCAAAAGTTGGGTGAATGAATTCTAACTACAGAAGCAGTGCTGGTAGCTTGTGTCCACCTTCAAATGCATTACTACTGGGATGCTGGCTTAAGCCTATATGGTTGCTGGGAACCAGGGAGGGAGGGTGGTGCTGCACTGGTCACTCCTTAGGTGTAGATTGCCTGGACCAAAACTCATACTTGCTTACTAAAGTGTTCTACACCCAATTCCAATGTGTTTGTCAGAGATGGAAGGTTCCCCACACCACCAAACAATTCTAGGGGACCAGCTGGGGATCCTACAATTTAACTCAATTCTGACACTGTCTACATGGAGACAGCACCAGAGCTCACAGTTTAAGAGCTCTGACCTACAAGACTTCCCCCAACTACTTTAGACACCAGTCGCAAGTCTAAGTTATCATCGGTTCTTGTGCCAACTGCTATATGTTCGAGGTTCCAGTGACTTTCTCCTTGGGTTCAATTAATTTGCTAGAGTGGCTTACAGAACTCACAGAAACATTTTACTTACTTGAGTACCAGTTTATTATAAAAAGCTATAACTCAGGAACAGACAGATGGAAGAGAAGCATAGGGCCTCTAAAGCATAGACCCTGATCCTTTTGTGTTCCAAAAGTCACCTTATTAACCCATCAAAAGACACCTTGATTGTTCACATCAAAGGAAATTCCAATTGTTTTAGGAGTTTTGTGCCAAAAACAAGAGGAAGACCAAATATATATTTCTTATTATAAATCACAATATCACACTTACTCTCTATTATCTCTGTCATGAGCAGGTGGGCTTCTGAACGTGAAGAGCTCCTCAGTAGCAGCAGGGGAAGGCATTCTCTTAATGACTTCAAAGCCTATGAGAAATTGCAAATGTATTTGTATCTTTACAACAGTGTATTCATATATTATTTAATACAGTGACAGAAAGCAATAAAAAAATAGTTGAACATAGCAATGGAAAAAGGGTGTGAACAGGCGGTTAATCAAAGAAAAATACATTGTTAATAAGCATACAAAATTTTCAAGTTAGTGAGAAGAATCATCTCAAAAGAAGTATGATTTTATTTTATTTTTTAAAAGATTATATTTACTCATTTATTTGAGAGAGAGAGTGAGAGAGAGTGAGCACAAGGCGGGTGAGGGGCAGAGGGAGAAGCAGGCCCCCTGCTGAGCAGGGAGCCTGACGTGGGGCTCCATCCCAGGACCCTGGGATCATGATCTGAGCCAAAGGCAGACGCCTAACACCTGAGCCACCCAGGCACCCCAAGAAGTGTGATTTTAAATGAATTCTTTTGGGGCACCTGGGTGGCTCAGTTGGGTAGGCATCTAGCTCTTGATTTTGGCTCAGGTCACGATCTCAGGGTTGTGAGGCTGAGCCTGAGGGGCTCCATGCCTGCTTGGGATTCTCTCTCTTCCTCTCCCACTGCCCCTCTGCCCCCCCCACCCACTTGTACTCTCACTTGGGCTTTCTCTCTCTCTCAAAAAAACCATGAATAAAATAAAATGAATTATTTTAAATTAGGAAGAGAACATTTTATTTTGTGTTTGTTTTTTTTTTTTTAAGATTTTATTCACCTATTTGACACAGAGAGAGAGATCAGATCACAAGTAGGCAGAGAGGCAGGCAGAGAGAGAGGAGGAAGCAGGCTCCTTGCGGAGCAGGGAGCCTGATGCGGGCCTCGATTCCAGGACCCTGAGATCATGACCCGAGCCAAAGGCAGAGGCTTTAACCCACTGAGCCACCCAGGCGCCCCGGAAGAGAACATTTTAAAAGATAAATATCAGGATAGGCATGGAAGTAGAAAACAGTTATGGTCATGAGGGCAGTTTAGTAACATGTATCAAAGACCACAGATTCAACTTTTAGAAGTTATTTTAAGGAAATAGTAGAATAAATCCACACAAATGTGTGCGAATGCTTGTTCACCATGGGATGTTAATAATCTTGGAAGTAGTACATTAATAGGGAAGTAGTTAAATTTGGGGGTTCCATATGTATGGTATTAATCTAGACAAAATATACTCTTATAGACTAGTTAAAGATGAGTGATATATAAGTACCTATTATTATTTCCAGATTAAATTAGAATGTGCAAATTGCCTGGATCAGCATGACCTTTAGTATGTTGTTCTCAAGGAAAAATGAACTTCCTAGACATCCACAATAAAAGACAAAAATAATCTATTTGATATGCTATACGGAATCTATTCAAGTAATCACTGTGACTACAACATGAAAAAAATAAAGTGAAATAGCTATAAATACTGTGAGATACCATATCAGTCTCCCTCTTAGCAGGGAGCCTGCTCCTCTCTCTCCCTCTACCACTCCCCCCTGCTCATGCTCTCTCTTTCTCTCTCTCTAATAAATAAATAAAATCTTAAAAAAAATACTGTGAGACAGATATCACTTTATCCACAGATTATAAAGATCAAAAGAATCTGTCATTTTATAATCAGTGCCCTAATAAGAGATATTAAATGTTCAGATATTACTAGCATATTTTAAGTATTGTGAAACATTATATAATAAAGATATTAGAGGGAAAGGAGATGAAAAGTTGTCAAAGACATTTTGAGACATATGTGTATTAATGAATATTCACTTAAGGTCAATTCAATGTGAACTCACTTTGAAATATTCAGTATTTAAGTTGAATAAAATTAGAAATATAATCTCAATTAGTCTTTTAATTAGAAGTGGATAAAATTAAAAATTCTAATAAAGAAGCATTTGTCTTTATTTCCAAATAAAACCAATATATTAATAATATACATGTATCTATTTCCAAATAACAAGTTACTAAAAAGTCTAAGTCAAAGATCACTGGAAAAGCACAGAAATAGATCTGAGAATATGAGCATTTAATATGTGATAAAAGTATTTTAATCTAGTAGGAGAAAGAGGAATAGTTCAATAGTCGGTTCTGGCATAATTTGGCTTATTTCTGAATGGAAACAGAGCTGACACCTGTATCACACCATATAAAATAATGAATTCCAGATGGATTAAAATGTTAAAATCTGGGCGCCTGGGTGGCTCAGTGGGTTAAAGCCTCTGCTTTCGGCTCAGGTCATGATCTCAGGGTCCTGGGATCGAGGCCCGCATCGGGCTCCCTGCTCAGTGGGGAGCCTGCTTCCCCCTCTCTCTCTCTGCCTGCCTCTCTGCCTCCTTGTGATCTCTCTCCCTCTGTGAAATAACTAAATAAAAAAAATGTTTAAATCTGTGTGTATATATACACCCACGTATATGAAAAACTGCACACTTTATTCCTTTATCCTCTTCCCTCTGAAAGTTTCTATAAGCAGTACCTTCCTAAGAAACAGAAAACATTGGAAATGGTTTGGGAAAACTATTTTATAGAAATGAAATAAATAGAAAGGAATATAAAATAGGAATGTTTATTGAAGCACTACTTTTAAGTGGCAAAAAGGAAACAGTCTGAAATATCAAAATTGGGGAATAGTTGAATAGGTATTCATATAACCATACTTGGGTATGCAATATAATGTAACCATTCTGAAAACTAAGTTAAGGGGTGCCTGGGTGGCTCAGTCAGTTAAGTGTCTGCCTGTGGCTCAGGTCATGATTCCAGGATGCTGGGATCAAGCCCAGTATCCGGGTCCCTACCCAGCAGAGTGGGGAGCCTACTTCTCCCTCTCCCTCTGGCCCTATCCCCATTCATGTTCTCTCTCCCATGCTCTGCTCTCTCTCTCTCAAATAAATAAATAAGTAATCTTAAAAAGTAAAAATTAGAACTAAGTTAAATCATCATTCACTGACCAGGAAAATCAAAATGTAGTTGAATTTAAAAAGCAAATTACAGAGAAATGTATAAAGTACCCATTTTTTTGGTAAAAATATACTAAAATAAATTTGTTGTGTTAATGTTAAAGCATAAAGAAATATATGGGGGATATACAAAAGGTTCAAACATCACTCAGAAGGAAATGGACAGAGGGGAAGGGAGTGAGAAATAATGAAGGAGAGATTTTTTTCTTGTTTATTGGTATTGCTTCATTGGTTTGGGTGCCAATGCATTATCTCTGTAATTTTTGATGAGGAATTTAACAAATGACTTAAAATAGACTCATAAAAATATAAAATTTCACTTAGCTGTCCTCACTTTGATAGTAATGCAAAATATTTGAATAAAATATCCTGTTTACTAATTCTCTTATTTGCCCCACTTTTCTTTTTTTGAAAGATTTTTAAATTTAGAGAGAGAGCATGTGCAAGCGGGGTGAGGGACAGAGAAAGAGAGAGAATCCCAAGTAGACTCCACACTGAGTGTGAAGCCCATTATGGGGCTTGATCTCACAACCTTGAGATCATAACCTGAGCTGAAATCAAGAGCTGGACGCTCAACTGAGGAGCCACCCAGGGGTCCCCACTTCTTAAATTGATTATAAATATTTTATGGGCATATGCCTGTAACAAATAAAATAACTCAATATTAAAAAAAAACCCAAAACCCTCTAATATGGGATCTAAGAAAAAAAGGAAGTGGGGAATAGAAAGACAGACTTGTGTAACTTTGGGTATAAAATGGGATTTTCCTTCCAAGAATTGTATCCATCCAGTGCAGGAAGTTGCTGGTAAGCATGAAAATTGAGGTATAGGAAAGGTCTATTTCAAAATACTAATCTAACCTAAACAAAGTTAAGATGTGGGACATTTTCGGGGTGCCTGGATGGCTCAGTCGTTGGGCATCTGCCTTCAGCTCAGGTCATGATCCCAGGCTTCTGGGCCCTGTTTGGCGGGAAACCTGCTTCTCCATCTCCCACTCCCCTTGGTTGTGTTCCCTCTCTAGCTGTGTTTCTCTGTGAACTAAATTAATAAAATCTTTAATAAAAAAAGATGCGTAACATTTTCTTAACTTTAGGATTCTTTTTTTTTTTTTCTTTTTTAAGATTTTATTTATTTATTTCACAGCGGGAGAGAGATCACAAGGAGGCAGAGAGGCAGGCAGAGGAGGGGGGGAAGCAGGCTCCCTGCCGAGCAGAGAGCCCGATGCGGGCCTCGATCCCAGGACCCTGAGATCATGACCTGAGCTGAAAGCAGAGGCTTTAACCCACTGAGCCACCCAGGCGCCCAACTTTAGGATTCTTAATCTAGGCTTTTGGTAGCCTTCCACACTGTAATGATAGAGTTAAGTAGTTGCAGCAGGAATAGTAAGATTCACAGGGCTAAAATATTTACTATCTTGGGCATTTATGGAAAGTCTGCTAACCTTTCACGTAGAACACAATACGTAATTCCAGTGACATTTTTGTTGCTAGCACAAAATTGTGGTCAGGCTAGTTTTCCTCTTTACAGGTTAACTATTTTTTAAAATTTCAGTGTGTGTGTGCGCGTGCACGTGTGTGTGTGAGTGTGTATCAACAATGGGATATGCAACATATAAAATATATCCAATTTTTAAACTTAATATGCTTAGAATAAAGAACAACATGTAGAAAATATTGGGACTGAATCAAATCCTTTAAAAAAATCCTTACATTTGGAGCTTAGCTACTCTATACCTGGAAAAAAATTTTTTAAAGATTTTATTTATTTATTTGACAGAGAGAGACAAAGTGAGAGAGGGAACAAAAGCAGGGGGAGTGGGTGAGGGAGAAGCAGGCCTCCCTGCTGAGCAGGGAGCTCAAAGTGGGGCCAATCCCAGGACCCTGGGATCATGACCTGAGCCCAAGGCAGATGCCTAATGACTGAGCCACCCAGGTGCCACTGTCCCTGGAAATATTTTAGTCTAAGAAATTGTGTTCACATCTAAGAAATTCTGGGTAAATTATCTTGTTTTGTGCCATTCCTTAACTTCCTTAAATTTCCTTGGGACCAAGGAGTTTATACTATTAAAAGTCACTGCTCTAGTCTCCAGAACAAAAGTAACTCATGGGCTGTTTGTGTAGTCCATATATCTCCTTTGGCCCTCATGGTGTCTTTAAATAAAAATCTGAGCTACCACTTAAAAATCAAGAGCTGTTGCGGTGCCTGGGTGCCCGAGTCAGTTAAGCATCTGCCTTTGGCTCAGATCATGATCCCAGGGTCCTGGGATCAAGCCCCACATCAGGTTCCAGAGCTTGCTTCTTCCTCTTCATCTGCTCCTCCCCCCACCTCCAGTTTGTGCTCTCTCTCATTCTCTCTCTCAAATAAATAAAATCTTTTTAATAAATCAAGAGCTATCACACATTAAAAAAATAAATAAAACATAAAATACCTGAATTCCCTCAAAAAATCAGAAGACCTGACAAAATGGGGCCTGTGTTTCCTCGTATCACTTAGCTGAACCTGGACCCTGGGTATCATCCTCTTTAGCTACTGTCACAACCAGGTTCATTTCTATTATTCTTTCAATAGGTACCTATAGTTTGCTAGTTTCTTTAGTATGCTTGCATGTATCTTCATGGATGACACCAAAAAATAGCTTTCCTTTTTGGGTGTCCTAAGATTGTTCTAACATCAAGATTATACCCAAGTATGAGATGTCTAATTCTGTGTAACGAAGAGTGAAACACTTGAAGTTTTTAGGGGCACTTGGTAGTTAAGTGTCCATCTCTAGATTTCGGCTCAGGTCATGATCTCAGGGTTGTGAGACTGAGCACCAAGTCTGGCTTGCACTGGGTGTGGAGACTGTTTGAGATTCTTTCTCTGTCCCTCTTCCTCCCTAAAAAAACCCAAAAAACCAGTTGATAATGTTTTGCCTGAAAAGAAATTTGGTTTGATGCTTCATTAGTAATAACAGCTGGTCTATCACACTAAATTTCCCCTTTTCGGTGTATTTTTTTTTAAAAGATTTTATTTATTTATTTTGACAGAGAGAGATTACAAGTAGGCAGAGAGGCAGGCAGAGAGAGAGGAGGAAGCAGGCTCCCCGCTGAGCAGAGAGCCTGATGCGGCCCGATCCCAGGACCCCGAGATCATGACCTGAGCCGAAGGCAGAGGCTTTAACCCACTGAGCCACCCAGGCGCCCCCCTTTTCGGTGTATTTATAAATCTTCCAAGAGTTCTCTTTGAGTCAATGCTGTAATTTTTATTTTCCTAAAAAATAATGTAGGTTTTCAAATGTATCAGAAAAAAGCACTGTATTTAACATTTTATTTTTAAAATTATTTTTAATTTTATTTTACTTAAAGATTTTTATTTATTTATTTGACAGAGAGAGCAATCACAAGTAGGCAGAGGCAGGCAGAGGGAGAGGAGGAAGCAGGCTCCCCACTGAGCAGAGAGCCCGATGCGGGGCTCAATCCCAGGACCCCGAGACCATGACCTGAGCTGAAGGCAGAGGCTTAACCCACTGAGCCAGCCAGGCGCCCCAAGACTTTATTTATTTTTATTATTTATTTATTCTAAAAAATTTTAAAGATTTTATTTATTCATTTGCAAGAGAGACAGAGAGCAAGCATGGGTAGGGGAGCAGAGGGAGAAGCAGACTCCTTGCTGAGCTGGGAGTCTGATGTGGGGCTTGGTTCCAGGACCTGGAGATGCTTAACCATCTGAGCCACCCAGGTGCCCCTTTTATTTTTATTTTAAGGTTTTATTTTTAAGTAATCTCCACAACCAACTCGGGGCTGGAACTCAAAACGCTAAGACCAAGAGTTGCACGCTCCACTGAGTAAGCCAGTCAGGCACCCCTAATATAACATTTTAAATCAGTAACTATATGGTTTCTCTTTGTGTGTTTATCCATTTTCAAACATAATTGTTTGTCTTTTCATACTTTTTCATCAGTGTCACAATGGTTTGTCTATATACTTGTTTCTATGTTAGATATTATATGATGAGAGGATGCCAGTCTGAGTGAAGTCCTTCCCACATGCTACACACATTACTTTCCCCACCAACACCTAGGATTATTTCATGTTCCATAGGAAATAAGTGATGATGGATAATTTTCTGAATTCATTAATCCAAATGTGTCTTTCTTCAACTATATGTCCTGCCTGATGTTCAGCAAGGTCTGCAGAAAATGTTGTTTTTCAGCAAATAATACTAATGACAACGATGAATAAAATAATAACCAACATTCAGTGAGTATTTATTATACGACAGGCACAATTCTAAGCACTTTATGTGTCTTAATTTATTTGACCCTCACACAAAATTTTGAGGTAGGTTTAATTATTCCCATTTTTATAATTTCTACTGAGACAAATATATATAAAAACAGAAAAATACTCAGGAAAGGATAAATACTAAACAGATAATGACTATCCTTCAGACGGGGAAATGGGTACAAGGATGATAGTCAGTGTATGTTTGTCTTATTTGCAATGTTTAAATCTTTTAAAGGGAAAATATGTTCATGCATTATTTCTGCAATTAAAATACATGATACGAAGATATGCCTAGGGAAAATTCCCATCAGGACACTGTGAATAATGGGAAAATCATGGGAAACTACAATGTCTATCAATAGGAATTTGATAAAATGATATCACAGCAACATAAGGAAACACCAGTAAGTTATGAAAGGATCTCTCCTGTGTTGAAAGTTGTTCATCAGTGTTTTACAAGAAGAAAGCCTAAGTTTTGTAAATAACAAAAAGAATAAGTCATCTTCGAATAAAGAGGTCACCTCTTTCAGGTCTTAAAGGTGTTTTACAAACTGTGATGTAAAGAAATTGGACTTTACAGTCACATAAATTTAAGATGGGTTAAAATATTAAGAATATAGCAACTACAGACAAATTAGGGGGGGAAAATAAAAATTAGGATTATATTTCACATGAATTCTGAGGTTTAAAATAAGGTTAAAAAGGTGTCCAAAGTGCTATGACTTTCAGTATGATTTTGCTAGCTTGAATTATCTAATGTCAAAAGAAATATATGCTTTTATTAAAGGGCTCCCAAAATATATTCTTCTCATAGGATGTTTCTCCTACATGACTTTTCTCAGGTTGAATAAGCTATAGTCAACAAATAAGATGTTTCTACATTATTCTATTTAAAGGGATTATTATCAAGGTAAATTCTCCAATGCTAAATAGTTTTAAGCTATAATTAAAAGCCTTCCTACACATTTCATATATGCTATGGTTTATCACCAGTACAAATTTTGATGTTGAATAAGTTGTGAGCCATAATTAAAGGTCTTTCCACATTCCCTATATTCATAGGGTTTCTCACCACTATGAATTCTATGATGACTAATAAGTTGTGAACTCTGAGAATAGGCTTTCCCACATATCTTACATTCATAGGGCTTCTCACCAGTATGAATTCTCTGATGTCGAGTAAGGTCTGAACCAGAACGGAAAGCCTTTTCACATTCCTTACATTCGTAGGGTTTCTCACCTGTATGAATTCTCTGATGTTTAATAAGTTGTGAGCTCTGACTAAACGCATTCCCACATTCCTTACATTCATAGGGTTTCTCCCCTGTATGAATTCTCTGATGTTGAGTAAAGTTTGAGCCACTACTAAAAGCCTTCCCACATTCTTTACATTCATAGGGCTTTTCACCAGTGTGAATTCTCTGATGTCGAGTGAAGTTTGAGCCACTACTAAAGGCCTTTCCACATTCCTTACATTCATAGGGTTTCTCACCAGTGTGAATTCTGTGATGTCGAGTAAGGTCTGAACCACAAATAAATGTTTTCCCACATTCCTTACATTCAAAGGGTTTCTTGCCAGTATGAATTTTCTGATGATGACTGAGTCTTGAGGGATGTCTAAAGGCCTTTCCACATTCCTTACATTCATAGGGTTTCTCAATGGTATGAATTACCTGATGTGTAGTAAGTTGTGAGTCATCTCTAAAGGTTTTCCTATATTCCTTAGTTGCACAGTATTTCTCTTTATTATTAATGATTTGCTGTAATGTAAAGGATGGATGCTGACTGAAAGTGGGCATGCCTTCATGGGTGAGTATCGGTTGACTGAAGTGTCCCTCCTGAGAGCCATGTTGTTTCTCAAACTGGCCATTACATTCCCAATCATCTCTGAAACTAGAGCACTGAAGGTCATGTCTTGTAAGTCTTTCCATTATCTCCCACTGCGCTGACTCTATTTCATAAATTTCCTTCTTCAGAAATAATTTCTTGGTCTCACATCTTGATTCCAGGACTGAAAGAAAATATGAAAGTAATCACTCACATTTTTCTTGTTTGGGAGAAATAAAACTTCAATTAAAAGGGAAGAATTAAACTGAACTTTAAAAAAATAGACAAGAAAAGAGCAAGGACAGATCATATAGTAAGATGAGGGCAGTAAGTAAGCCATGGGTTTCCAAACATTGCTATTGATCAGAATTACTTAGGGGAACTTGCTGAACATAAAGATGACTTAAGTCTTATCTCTCTTGTTACAAAATGACTTTAATCATAAATACACATATAAAATCTCACAGCATATGCACATGCAGCTATAAGAGCATCCCACAGATGAACTGTAAAATAAGGGAAATGATCATGCTTACTTAATAGAGTTATTATCAGGATAAAATGAATATGTCTATGAAAAAATTCCCAAGGTTTGGCAAACTAAGGCCTGCAGCACTGCAACAATTTTTATAAGTAAATGTTTACTGGAAGACAGCTACACTTGTTTACACATTGTCTACGACTGCTTTTAAACTACAGTGGCAGAAGTGAGTAGCTCCAATAGAGACCACATTAACTACAAACTTAAAAATATTTATTACCTGGCCCTTTAGGAAAATGTTGCCAGCCCCTGGTTAGATCTATGTTGTCCATTACAGTATCCATGAGCGTATGTGTGTATTTAAATTTAACATAATTAAAATTAAATAAAAATTCAAATTTAATTCCTCAGTGGCACTATCCACATTTCCAGTGGCCAGTTGTGGCTAGTGACTACCATGTTGGAAATGACAAACATAGGACATTTCCATCATTGCTGGAAGTTCTATTGGACAGCACTGGTCTAGATTCTGCAACTGGAGGCCCAGGGTCTCTTTAACAAATTATAAGGAAATAGAGGGTGGCAATCCAGATGGGAGAATGAATAAGTCTAGTATGAGTAGTAGATAGCGAAGGTTCTTTTGCAGCTAAATATGGAATATGTTTGGGGTTTGATGAAAATACTTTTTGTTTTTTTTTTGTTTTTTTTTTTTAAAGATTTTATTTATTTATTTGACAGAGAGAGAGAGATCAGATCACAAGTAGGCAGAGACGCAGACAGAGAGAGGGGAGGAAGCAGGCTCCCTGCTGAGCAGAGAGCCCGACGCAGGCCTCGATCCCAGGACCCTGAGATCATGACCTGAGCCGAAAGCAGAGGCTTTAACCCACTGAGCCACCCAGGCGCCCTGATGAAAATACTTTTTGGCTTGGAATTCTGTGATGTTGATCTTAGGAGAAGAGAAAAGTACTTAACAAGTACATAAACACTATGATAGTTATGACCAACTGACAGGAAGGGCATTTGTAGGTTTAAAGGAATGGAAAAGACTATAAAGGCAGTGTTCTCCTACTGGAAGTTCAGAGTTACCAGATTCAGTCATAAATTTTGAACTCATGCTCAAGTTAATTACAAGCTTTGTTTTCTTGGCCAAAATAGTTAATTTTTCTGAGCCCTCAATTCTCTTTTTATATAATAGGAGTAATAACTCATAATCATTGTGAGGATTATAGATAATATACAAAAAGCATTTGGCATAAAATAGGTGTTTGGTATTTCAGAGATAATACAAAAGAATCTCTATATAAAAATGGGGATATTAGGCAAGTGAAGTGTTTTTAAGACCACACTATGGACCCAGTGGGAAAGCCTCAAACCAAAAAAGTGAAAATCATTCAAGTACCATCATCTCTTTCTCTCATATAATTATTCAGCAAATACCCCCTAATCTTGCTCATAAATATATCCTGAAACTCTTCCTCCTATCATCAATAAAATATCTAATACATCTCTTGAACTAGCAGGACAGCCTCTTTCTTTCCTAGTTTCCCCACTTGAGGTTTACAATCTTGAATCCATCCCTTATGATATTTCTCTAACAATAAAAGCCAAACTGCTGAACATGGTCTACAAAGCTCTGAATGACGTAGTTGCTGCCTGCCTCTTCAAACAAATCTCAAACTATGCTTGCTTTTGGTTGCTATTTTGCAGTTCTTCAAATGCTCCCTGGCTCCATGACCAAATCATACCCTCCTTGTAATTACAATTTGAGTACTCCATTCTCTTCCTTAACAAGATTTTCACAGTTTGTAATTACATATTTAGTCAGGTTCACTTAATATCTTTTTCCCTGAATAGGTGTTCAGGTGTTTACTTCATTTTAAAAGTAAAATGTCGGGTGCCTGGGTGGCTCAGTGGGTTAAAGCCTCTGCCTTCGGCTCAGGTCATGATCTCAGGGTCCTGGGATCGAGGCCCATATCGGGCTCTCTGCTCAGCAGGGAGCCTGCTTTCCCCTCTCTCTCTGCTTGCCTCTCTGCCTACTTGTAATCTCTCTCTCTCTGTGTCAAATAAATAAATAAAATCTTAAAAAATAAATAAATAAAAGTAAAATGTCTATTGCCTTCATCGATGTGCATCCAATTCTAAGCACAGTATCTGGTACACACTGGAAGATCAGCAAATATTTATTAACTTACTTGATCAGCAAGTATTTGAATACATACTCCTTAATAAAAGGTGTCTTAAAAAATTTCTCTAGAAAAAAAGGACACACTCTTTTCAAACACCACACAGTGAATATATGTATTTATTACTGTTCCTTCAAGTCTCTTTAAAGTGACAGTGATGAGATTAAATGAAAGAAGAAACTCCATGAGGACAAAGAATAGGAGAGAGAAGGGCAACAACAAAATTTTGGAAGCTGGAGTAGAGGTAATGATAATAAATAATGTGTCAACCATAAACACACCGAAACCTAGGTTGCAAATTGGTCCTACTGTACAATCTACTTATTTCCAAGAACTGCAATCAACAGGTATCTTTGAAAGTAGGATGCATGAGGGGCTGCAAAAAGGAAGATTAATTGAAAATCTGTAAGAAACAGATAGACCTCAGATTCTCAAATCTACCCCATACAGCAGGCTGATCCCCCAGCCTGATATCCTCCATAAAACTTTCAGAATCTGGCAGTCAAGCCATTTTATTGATTCCTAGAAAGAAAGTAGAGGATTCCATTCTGGAGAAAATCAGCCCCAGAGAAAAGACCTGATAAGTGATGTCAGCCAATGAACTATTCTAGGCAGATCACTCTACAGTGACTATCACCAATAAATCTACACAACCTCAGATACAAATGAGCTCAGATCAGCTTTTTACTATAACAGTCTTATATAAGCAGACAGCCTCGAGTCATTAATAATTTCAGGAAAATCTTAAACATGAGATTAAAATGAACAAAGAATAAAACTCAGGAAAGAGAGACAATGGAGAAAAATTTAAAAATTCAGAAAAAGAGGGCGCCTGGGTGGCTCAGTGGGTTAAAGCCTCTGCTTTCAGCTCAGGTCATGATCTCAGCATCCTGGGATTGAGGCCCGCATCGGGCTCTCTGCTCAGCAGGGAGCCTGCTTCCTCCTCTCCCTGTCTCTCTGCCTGCCTCTCTGCCTACTTGTAATCTCTCTCTCTGTGTCAAAATAAATAAATAAAATCTTTAAAAAAATGTTAAAAAATTCAGAAAAAGAATGCTTCTAAAAACATATAATCAATCTCAAAAGAGAATAATGTCAGAAAAAATATTCAAAGAACAATTTTTTTTTAAGATTTTTTTTTTTTTAATTTGACACAGAGAGAGAGATTACAAGTAGGCAGAGAGGCAGGCAGAGAGACAGGGAGAGGAGGAAGCAGGCTCCCTGCTGAGCAGAGAGCCCGATGCGGGCCTCAATCCCAGGATGCTGAGATCATGACCTGAGCTGAAAGCAGAGGCTTTAACCCACTGAGCCACCCAGGCGCCCCAAAGAACAATTAATGAGAATTAGAACTTAATAAAATCTCACAGAAAGTACAACAAAAAATATAAAAAACAGAAAAAAAATTCTAGAGCTAAGAGAAGAAATTCAAGATCTGAATTATGAGAATTCAATCATTCAAAAAGTCTAATGACCCCATAGTATGTGTCAGACATGGTGCCAGGCACTGGAAATAAAAAGTGAACATTCAAAGTTTGAAACACAGAGAACAGAAAAGATAATGGGGAATAAATAATAAGAAAACAATACAAGAAAATCTCAGAACTTTTGTTTCCAGAATGAAATGTCTCAGTGAGTGCCCAAATGAAAGAATAAAATCAACATTATATACCTCAACTTGAAATATTAGAACATTATAAATAAAGAATAAATTCTAAAAGTTCCCAAAGAGATTAAATAGATCACACGAAAGACTTATGAACCTGAATGTGTTTTGGATTTCTTAATGACACTAGATGCTAAATTTTAAAAATCCAGTGAACAATGCTATCGAAATTCTGAAGTTAAGTTTTTCAATCTACAATTACATCTCCAGTAAATATCAATGAAAAATGAGGGTGAAATGAAAATATTTTCATACATATAAGGTTGAAAAAAATACACTTTACTTTTCTTGAATACTTTCCTTGGTTGCTTTTGGAACATGTGCCTCAGAATATTGAAGAAATAAACCAAAAAAGAGGATGGCAAGAGATGGCAAGAGTCAAAGTATGTAAATGTATCCAAGGCATCCAAATACAGAAGCAAATCAAAAGAAATTCAAAGGAGCATAGTAAAGGGAATCAATGGGATAATGAAGAGAAATTCTAAAGTGATAGCTATGTAACAGTCTCAATTGGGACAGAATAGAGGGTTAGAGGAGAAATGTCTCAGAAAATAAATCAGTTACCTGATGTGTCTGAAAAGAGATTAATGAGAGATACTGAGAAAACTAAGCAATTCTCAATTAAGACAAGGATTAACTGCATGGAAAAGGACAAGTCATATGGGAAGTGAAATGTGACTACAGAGCTCAGCAATGAAAGACGTTTTACATAGTCATTAAGTGAACTGAATGATAATTTAAAACTCAAGATACTTGGAGGATGAAGAAAGAAGGTGTACGCTAAATCTTCAAATTCCACAGTGAAAAGTCAATTATCACTAAAACAAGACTTCATGAAAAAAAATTCTCAGAGAAAAGACACAAATGACAAAGAAGTAGTAGGAGTCCCAGGAGGGAAAATTATACAGGAAATAAAAGAAATGTAAAGTATGAGTTCTGGATGATGCAATGATGCAGATCTAATGAAACAAATTTCCAGGGTTGAACAAAATGCTTCGTAATCACAGAGCTCCTTTCTGTGTTGAGCAGAATTTATAAAGAGTTTTAACCAGATAGATCTTGGTAGAATTCTGAGATTCAAAGAAAAAGAGAACTCCTTAGAAGTAAAAACCTGATGAATCAGGTTGTAGCCTATTCATGCCTTTGTGTTTGATGTTGCCCCAACAGTTCTCTAAAGTTTTGAATTAGTTAGCCTTGAGATATCAGATTTAATATGAAAATCTGGATTTCTGACTTCCTGAAAGACAACATTAACTGGAAGCACTGGCCTGCATTCTCATGACAGCTGTCTTCTAGACTTAACAAGTGCTTACTTCTTTAAGATGGTATAAATTCTCATTAGCCAGTCTCCCCACTACTGCCTGGTCTCACAGGGACCCTCAGATGAATCTCAGTTGCCATGTGCCTTTACAGTATTGCTTTTCTTAATTTCACCTTCATTCCTGAAACGTTATTGCTGGATTTGGAATTCTGGGTTAACGGTTCTTTAGCACAATAAAATACTGTTCCACTTTATTCTGGCTTCCGTGGTTTACTAAGAGGAAGAGAAATCCAGTCCTTCAAATAATTGTTTCCCTATAAGTAATGAATTATTTTTTCTATGGTTCTCTCATTACTTTTTTGGTCATCCACTTTCAGCAATTTGATTATGATGTTTCTGGTATGGATTTCTTTGTGTTTATCTTATTTGGGGTGGTTGAGCTTCTTGAATTGCTGTTTTATCTTTAACCAAATTTGGTAAGCCATTATTTCCTCAAATACTTTTTTTCAGTCCTGAACTTTGTCCTTCTGGGACTTCAGTGACAAATGTTAAACCTCTGTTGATGTCTCACATGTCCCTGAGGCTACATTCTTTTTAAGTTTTTGATCTTTATTCTCCCTGTTATTTATGTGAACTAATTTCTTGTGACTTACCTTCAAGTTCACTAATTTCTCCATTATTTCCATTTTGAGCTTATCCAGTGAGTTTAAAATTTTTTGACCACTGTATTTTTCAGTTCTAAAATTTCCATGTTTCTTTTTTTTTAATTTTTTTATTTTTTATTTTTTTTAAGATTTTATTTATTTATTTCACAGAGGAAGAGAGATCACAAGGAGGCAGAAAGACAGGCAGAGAGAGAGGGGGAAGCAGGCTCCCCGCCAAGCAGGGAGCCCGATATGGGCCTCGATCCCAGGACCCTGAGATCATGACCTGAGCCGAAAGCAGAGGCTTTAACCCACTGAGCCACCCAGGCGCCCTCCATGTTTCTTTTTATATCTTCCATATTTTAATTGGATTTTTTGCTAGAGCTTATGGGTTTTGCATATATATTTTAGATATTACCCCCTTATCGGATATATGCTCTGCAAACATTTTGTCCCATTCTGTAGGTTGCCTTTTTATTTTGTTGACAATTTCCTTTGCTGTGCAGAAGATTTTGGGTTTGATGTGGTCCCACTTGTTTATTTTTGCTTTTGTTTTTGCTTTTGGTGTCAAATTCAAAAAAATCATCACCAAGACTGATACCAAGGATCTAGGAGCTTACCACCTACATTTTCTTCCAGGAGTTTTGTTGTTTCAAGTCTTATGTTCAGGTCCTTAATCCATTTTGAGCTGGTTTTTGTGGATGGTTTAAGATAGAGGTCTAGTTTCATTCTTTTGCATGTGGCTGTCCAGTTTCCTCAATACCATTTATTGAAGAGACTGTCCATTCCCCACTGTATATTCTTGGCTCCTTTGTCATAAATTAATTAACCATATATGTGTCGGTTTATTTCTAGGGTATTTGGTTCCATCGATTGATGTGTCTGTTTTTATGCCAGTACCATACTGTTTTGGTTTTGATAGCTTTTAATGTAGTCTGAAATCTGGAAGTGTGATGCCTCCAGCTTTGTTCTTTCTCAAGATTGTTTTGGCTATTTGATTCTATACAACTTTATGATTGTTCTATTTCTCTGAAAATTGCCATTGGAATTTTAATAGGGATTTCACTGAAACTGTAACTTGCTTCAGGTAGTATGGACATTTTAACAACATTAATTCTTTGAATCCATGAACACAAATATCTATTTATTTGTGTATTTTCAATTTCTTTCATCAGTGTCTTACAGTTTTCAGTGTACAGGTCTTTCACCTCTTTGGTTAAATTTATTCTTAGGTATTTTATTCTTCTTGATGTAATTGTAAGTGAGATTATCTTAATTTCTCTGAGTACTGATTATTAGTATATAGAAATGCAACTGATTTTTATATATTGATTTTGAATCCTGGGCCTTCACTGAATTCATTTATTAATTTTAACAGTTTTTTAGTGGAGTCTTTAGAGTTTTGTATATAAATATCATGTCATCTGCAAATAGAGAAAGTTTTACTTCTTCCTTTCTAATTTGGATGCCTTTGCTTTCTTTTTCTTGCCTAATTATTCTGGCTAAGACTTCTGGTACTATGTTAATAAAAGTGATGAGAGTAGGCATCCTTATCTTACTCCTGATCTTAGAAGAAAAGCTTTCAGTTGAGTATGTTAGCTGTGGGCTTGTTCTATATGGCCTTTATTGTGTTGAGGTGCATTCACTCTACACCCGCTTCATTGAGAGTTTTATTCATGGATGCATGTTGAAAAAAAAACCCCACATTTTCTAAAGGGGAGGAAGGGCAAAGGGAGAGGGAGAGAGAGAATATTAAGCAGGCTCCACAACTAGCAGGGAGCCAGATACAGGGCTCAGTCTCACAGCTCTAAGATCATGACCTGCGCTGAAATCAAGAGTCAGATGCTTAACCAACTGAGCCACTCATGTACCCCCCAAAAAACATTTTTAATGAAACTATTTAATGTAAATGTTTAAATTTATATGGAAGACAAAGGATAACCAAACACTTCTGAAGGAAAGGGTGGAGGTTTCTGTCTTGTCAGAGATCAGGACTTTTTATAAAAGTAAGACTAATTAGGACAGGGGTAGATAAAAAGGCCAATGTGACAAGAGAGACCTATATATACACAGAATTTTAATATATGCAGAAGGAACAATGTGGGTTGGTGGATCAGTGGAAAATGGATGGACTTTGCATTCAATGGGAAAAGATAATTTGTTTTTATATGGGAAAAGATTACAACTGATCTCTACCTCAAACCATTTATAAGAATCAATTTTGGTTAGGGACATTGGGGAGAGTTTGTATTATGGTGAGTCCTGTAAAGGTCTAAGCCTGATGATTCACAGACCTGTACCCCTGGGGGCAAATAAAAAAAACAATTTTGGTTATGTTAATAGGGGTTTAATAAGAAAGTCAAAACATGAAAATTCTTGAAAGAAAAAATAGGGGAAAATGGGGCTAGGAAAAAGTTTAAGATTCAAAGATATGGGAGTACTTGGTTGGTTTACTCAGTAGAGCATACAACTCTTGATCTCAGAGATGTGATTTGAGCTCCACATTGGGTATAGAGATTACTTAAAATCTTAAAAAAAAACAACAAAAAACAACAACCCAAAGATATGAAGCATATAGCAAAAAAAGTAGACTCTTTTATAAACTATATATAACCATTAAATATATAATTTAACCACACTAACACAGAGAATTACTATTCATCAAAAGATATCAAAAGTAAGTAAAGAACCTACAACAGGAAAAGATGTCTACAAAATATGTTATTGACCAAAAATTAGTATCCACACAATATGTAAGAAATTCCTACAATCTTAGGAAAAAGACAAATAGTCTAATACAAAAATAATCAAAATGGCATTACACAGAAGGGGCAATAATGGCCAAATAAGGAAAGGCAATCATCTTTAATAGTAACTAGGAAAATTTAATTTAAAATAATGAAATAAGATTTTATTCTCATCAGATTATAAAAAAATTAAAAAAAATATTTCAATATCACTTATAGGGAAATGGTTTGGTATTACCTAGTAAAGCTGAGCAAGTATGTATGCCAAGACCCAGGAATTACATTCCTAGGTATATATCCTATCAAATCTCTTGCATATGCAAGTCTAGAGATTTACATGTTATTATCTTATAATTTTATGTTATGTTACATATATCCTACTGTGTATACAGTATTTTTAAAAAAGATTTATTTATTTATTTAAGAGGGAGAGTATGTGTGTGTGGGGGGAGGGGACAGAGAGAGAGGGAGAGAGAAACTTTAGCAGACTCCTTGCTGAGCCTGGAGCCAGAAGTGGGGCTCAATCCAGGACCCTGAGATCATGACCTAAGCTGAAACTGAGTTGGAGGCCTAACTGACTATGCCACCCAAGGGCCCCTTTTGTATATAGTTTTATTTATTTATTTATTTATTTTAAAGATTTTATTTATTTGTTAGAGAGAAAGTATGTGCACAAGCAGGGGGAGTGGCAGGCTAAGCAAAGAGCCTGAGGTGGAACTTGATCCCAGAACCCTGGGATCATGACCTGAGCTGAAGGCAGATGCTTAACTAACTGAGCCACCCAGGCATCCCTACAGTATTTTTTTTTTTTTTATAAATAACTATGAAGAGCCAAATGGTCATACCTGAAGAATGTATTAGTGAACTAATACAAAATAAGCCAAGGAATTCCATGTAAAGGCAGTATAAATTGAAAAAAAAGGATAAAAAGTAATAGACACTAAGGATGATCCATATGTTCTAATGTCTAATTACAACCCCAAATAATAGAGAATATATTCTGTTCATGGTCTTATGGGAAGCAAAGAATTCTTAAAGAGGACAAAAAAAGTATAGATAATGTGACTTTGTTTATTTAAGAATCAAAAACAAGCTGAAGAAGAATTTCTCACATAAGATCCGATGAGTGTGAAGCACAAAAGTGCTGATAAATTTGACTAAAATTAACTTCTGTTCATAAAATGAAACCATAAAGAGAGCTAAAAAACATTTCAGAATGGGAGAAGATATTTACAATTTTAGAACACTGAATGTACATATAAGCAAAATATATAGAGAATTCTTACACATCAATAAGAAAAATAGAATCCAACAGAAAGACCTTTTAAAAAGACCTGAATAGGCAAATCACTAAAGAAGAATTTCAAGAGACCAATAATGATATGAAATGTGTTAAACTCATCACTAAAAAGGGAAATGCAAACTAAAACCACACTGCACTATACTATACACTCATCAGTTGGAAAAAATCCAAGGTGACAATACCATGTGTTAGGAAATGTGTAATAATGAGAGCTCTCATATACTGCTGGTGAGATTGTAAACTAGGTATTAAAGAAAACAGGTATTAAAGAAAAGTTGAAAATTTGGCAGCTGAAGACATGATGCCTTATGATCTACTCACTTCTCTCCTAGTCCTAAAACACAGAAAACATTCACAGTAGCTGACTGTAATGGTCAAAAACTGTAAACAACCCAAATGTCTATGAACGATAGAACTGTTAAACTGTGGTATATTCATATAATGAAATGAATCAAGTCTGACTACAAGCAACACTATGTATGAATCTTAAAAGCAAAATACTCAAGAAAAAAGACATAAGGGGCGCCTGGGTGGCTCAGTGGGTTGAAGCCTCTGNTATGATCTACTCACTTCTCTCCTAGTCCTAAAACACAGAAAACATTCACAGTAGCTGACTGTAATGGTCAAAAACTGTAAACAACCCAAATGTCTATGAACGATAGAACTGTTAAACTGTGGTATATTCATATAATGAAATGAATCAAGTCTGACTACAAGCAACACTATGTATGAATCTTAAAAGCAAAATACTCAAGAAAAAAGACATAAAAGAATATATATAGTAATGATTCCATGCATATAAAATTCAAACTCAAGTAAAACTAAACTGTATATTGTGGACAGTACTCTTAGATAATAAAACTACGAAAGGACACAAAGATATTGTGGACACAAAGAGATCTGTGCTGGTAGTACTGTAGTTCTTGACCTGGGTAATGGTTCCATGAAAGTTCATTTTATAACTGTTGGAATGTCCACCTGCAGTTTGTTACATTATTTGTGATAATTTCCAATAAGAAAAATGAAAATATAGTAATTTCTGCTAGGCATATCTCTCTCTCTAGGCCTAAATGGACAGATGGATAAAAGATATAGAAAAAGAGCTCCTGAAATACAAGCTAACATAAATCAGAACTTATTGAACAGGCAGATAAAACAATGATGAATCAGTTAAATGATGATAAAGTGCTAAAATGTGTGTGTGTGTGAGGGAGGAGGTTAAGTGATTCAGACTCTCAATTTATACCTTATTGCAAAAGAAACTTAAAATAGATTTAAATGGTATAAAACAAATTACAGAAGATTTTAAAAAACAGAATAAAGTATTATAAAATTTATAGATGACCGTTAATTTTCTAAAGTCTGAAATCACGATAATCACTAAGGAGCTACAAACACATTGATAATACAAACTAAAAACACCAATGCAAATTAAAATTAAAAAGTAAAATCACTTTCTGGAAATGGGTAAATGGAGGTTTTTATTTCATAAAGTCCATAAACATTGACTGAAAAAATAAGGATAGTAGTAGATAAAAAGGGTAAAACTTAGTAGTGAGCAAGTTAAAGACAATAGCACTTAAGATGAAAATGTCTACTCTCACTAGTATTCAATATAATAATGTGAAAACAATCCAGTATACCAAGAAACTGTAAAATTTATTAGGGATGATAATGGCATTAAAGTTATGTAAGGGAAAAAAATGTCCGTATTTTTTAGAACTGTATACTGAGATTATGCAAAGNACCAAGAAACTGTAAAATTTATTAGGGATGATAATGGCATTAAAGTTATGTAAGGGAAAAAATGTCCGTATTTTTTAGAACTGTATACTGAGATTATGCAAAGGTTAAATGACATGAAGTCTTGGATTTATCTGAAATACTTAAACAACCATGGCAAACCACTGGCCTCCTGGCTGCTCCCTGAATACAGCCAATGCACACTTGCTTCAGGACCCTTGAATGTCTGGCTTCCTCCCTCTGGAATGTCCTTTCCAGTAACCACATAACAATGATTCACTGCTGTACTTCTTCAAGTTTCTGCTGAAATGTCACCTAATTAGAAAAGTTTCTCTTACCCCATCCTATAAAATAGCATCCTCTATCCCCTTTCTCTACTTTGTTTTTCTTTTTAGCACTAACTATTACATGACATATATTGATTTATTTTTGTATCTCTCTCCACATTGGAGGGTAAGCTCTGGGAATACAGATTTTGCATGTTCTATTCACTGCTGTAACATCAATGTTGAGAACAGTGCTGGGCATACAACAAGTACTCAATAAACATATACTGAATGAGTAAATGTACTGTCCTGTTTAAACTCCTTCATACCAATTCTGTTTATCATTGCCAGCTCTAAGCTCTCAATGGAGGCACAGAGCCTTTATTTCCAACATTTTATCTAAAGTTCATGACAGGCACACTCAAAGCTCCCTCTATGACATCTATACAGATTAGTTTCTATATCTGAATCCCTCATTTTTTCTGAGCTCCCTACTCCCAACCAGAGTCTCTTATGATGGTTCTACTTTATAGAAATTATATATAGATGTGTTCTAGTGTCCCTATTAAGCTATACATTCTGAAATTGCTTATTCCTTTTTTAATCTCTGCAGTATCTAGCAGAGTACCTCACACATTCAAAAATCAGTAAATATTTGTTATAAGTATGAATGAAGCAATGACTGTATGTGCTACTTTATCTAAAAAAAACCCTAAAGAAAATAAGCCTTTGGCAATATAGAATAAAAATCTATGTCAGGAGACAGTGGTGCTTTTTTTAAGATTAAATACGAAAGAAGATGAGAAGTGATGAGGAATTAGATCCAAAATATGGATAGAGAGGAATATCATTACAGAGGGTAGGGCGGTCACTGGCTGGTTAGAACTGGGGAAGAATAAGAGGAACTGGAAAGAGGTATAAGAGGAGAAAAGGAGGTAGAGTATGTTAAATAAGGGCAAAAGGTAAGGTTCATTTGAAAGCTCTGCTGAAAAGGCTTACTTGCGTACAAGGGGCCTAAAGCTTTTAAGGGGAGATTCCCAGATAGCACCTCAAAGGTGCAGTCTTTCCACTGACCAACTCATTACCTGCCACACCTCACTTACCTGGCCACTGGTCTCTTGTTAGTTCTCTGTCAACCAACCAGGGCTCCTTCCCCTGCTCCAAGAAGGAGATCACATCTGGTTTAGAAACAGAATGTCCTGCTTACAAAAGAAGTAATGAGATAAGTTTATGATGAGAATATCCCAGGATTTAAATTTAGTCCCTTCATTAAGAAGGAGTCAAAGAAAGGTATATCAGATTTATGAAACATAACAGAGGACTTGAAACTTCCCCCATAACTCAACACAGCTTCTTTTTTCTAAAGCTACAATATTAAAAACATTCCTCTAAGCACAGGATGTAGAAATATCTACTTGAAAGGTGGATTTTTCACTTGGGAGAAAGTAGATCTTCTAAGGGCAGAATCTGAATTATTATGGACAGATGTCCTTACCCATTGAAACCAGGTGGCTGTAATTCTCCAACATCACATCTCTGTATAAATCTCTCTGATCATCATTCAGGCATTCCCACTCCTCCTGAGAGAAGTCTATGGACACATCACTGAACATCACTGACTCCTGGAACAACAACCATGTATATGACTTGATTAATAAAAAGAAGTGGTTTTTTGGGAAGGAAAGAGAGAAGAAAAGAATAAAGGTAGAAGTGAAAAATAGCAAGCATATAGAGTGGGGCTGGATGTTTGGGACACAACTGGAGGACTGTGAACATATCAGCCAGACTGATTCCTGTGTTTCCATGTTCATTCTGTTTCCCCCAGATAAAACTGGGAAGGTACAAAATCCTGTTAAGAGGGGTATCCCAATTAAATGAAATAGTATATACAAATGGCTAGCATAATACTTGCCATACAATAAGTCATCAACACACGTAAGCCTCTTTTTCTCTCTTCTTTTCCCAAATAGCTAAGAGTAAAATTTCCGAATAAGGGATAAAGAGAAGACATTAAAAGTACCCAGACAGCAGATCATATAAAAGACATCAAGAGTCAGAGAGGCAATGAGGTTCTCAATAACACTACTAAAAACAAGAAATGATAAGAGCAAGTCTTCAATATGCTGATGGAGAAAAGAAATTCTGACCTAGATTCCATAACTAAACTATCACTTTATTGTGAGGGTTGAAAAAAGATTTCTAGACATAAAAGGACTTCAGCACAATTTCTTAGGAAACTAACAGAAGATGTGCTTCACCAAAAGGAAGGGAATAAACCAAAAAAGAGGAAGACGTAGTATTCAAGAACTAGGTGAATTAACACAGGAGAACAGTGAAGGAAAATCTCAAGTAAACAAAAAAGGGGCACTCTTGGGAAAGTTATGCAGCAGTCCCAGAGCAGGCAGAGACCAGTTGGGAGCAGGAAAAAGGGAAAAAGGGGATGGCAGTCTCCAGACTCAAAACAAATTGATGTGTCTGACCAGAGGGAAAACATGGACAACTAAACAAATGGGAAAAAAGCAATTAACCCCAGGAAAAATGAAAGGTTGAAATAGAACAGAAGTATGAGCTGGCTCAGCAGTGAGCAATATTTGCAGTCGTAATATTCTGTATACTACTGATGTGACCAAAAATTGTAATATAATAACAGAACCAGAGGAAATGAAGGGTACAAGAAAGAGTACAATGTCCCTTCCACTCTGTAGCAAGTCAAGAGAGTAAAACTGATTCATCAAAAGATAGCAATTAAACCTATTCACAAGAGTTAAGTTGCCTTTTAGGAATGGGACTGGTGATGGGGCAAGATTAGAATAGCACTACTTCACCTATAAAATGTGTAAAATGACTTTAAAAATATTTTGTCTTAGAAATTAAATTTGCATGAAATTCAAGACTGATCCTTTCTCATGTCACGCTACTATATAATGAGTTAATTCCTTGTTACAACAAATTCTTTTCATAAGCATATTTTTTCACTGAATAATATTCTATTATATAGATATAAAACAAGTTTTCTTTTGTTTTCAGAGGTTGAAGGTGATTTTTAAAGAGCTCCCCAGTATTGGCCCAATCTTACTCCTAACTACCCATTGCTCCACTGTAAATTCCCTTTGTTCCTGTGCTATAGGAAAGTGATGGAAGATGATCCAGATTCACACAATGGCATTACTGAAGTCTATTTGTCATGGATGATCTGGTAAGGTGTCAGAGCCTTCTACTAACCAGGAGTCATATCCCCAAACCTGAAAGGCTCATACACCAGGAGATTTTCCCATGCATTAAGACTGAAATCAAGCAAAACCATTCCTTATGTTTTCTTCTTTGAAAACCTAGGTCTGTGATGATCAGGGCTTTTCCCTATGAGGTACCCTTAATTACTTATCCCCATCCCATCCAATTACTGTCCAAGCAAATTAGATTCATTAACAAATGGAGAACACATTTCTGTTCTATCAAGATTTCTGGCAGAAGTCTAAGACAGAAGATGCTGAAGGACTTACTAAATGAGTCTGTAAATATTGCTTAAAAGAACAGGGAACTGAGTTGGGCCTTGGGGTTATTCATGAAGATATGGGGATCCATGTTAGCCAGGGTAAAAGTTTTTTTTCCCCAAACCCGGTCTCAGTCAGACAATTTTTACATTATGTAATTAGTAATCTCTTTGTAGGAACAAATAAGGATTCTTGATGGAATCCATAAAAAATTTACTGATGGATTTTAATCTGATTAAGACCTCTTTAGAGAGACTTGTTATCTAACCACTTGGCCCTCTGTTACCTGTAATTTAAGAGTGTAAAAATCTTTAACCAGACTTTCTTTTTTTCCAACAATGGTTATGGAACCACTTCATTTTTCTATAAATATCTCCACCGAGAGACATTTTCTTTTAATAATTTTATTATGTTAGTCACCATACAGTACACCATTAGTTTTTGATATATTGTTCCATGATTCATTGTTTGCATATAACACCCAGTGCTCCATGCAGTATGTGCCCTCCTTAATACCCATCACCGGGCTCGCCCATCCCTCTACTCCCCTCCCCTCTAAAACCCTCAGTTTGAATCCCGGAGTCCATAGTGTCTCATGGTTCATCTCCCCCCTCTGATTTCCGCCCCCCCTTCATTTTTCCCTCCCTTGAAAGACATTTTTCTAATTTACTGGAGACCTTTTTCTTTAGAGCAAGGGTAAGAGAACCTTGACACTGACATTGCTTTTAACTAAACTGAAAGTTATTTTTTTTTTTTGAGCACCAAAAATATGATGAGGAAAGCAAATGTTTACATGTACTAGGGGTAAAATGATTTTATTTGAGCAAAAGGAAACAGCATCTCATCTCACCTGAGCCATGGCCTTGCAGAAAAAGACCAGTCCTCGTCTGGGCTCTTCTTGGAAAAGGGCAAAGCTGGAGAAGACAAAAGAAGCTACATAAGATCCCACTTGCCTCATAGATCCCAGAATGATCATTTCCCTCTGCTCACTCCACACAAACACTTGAGGGGTATCAGTGATAAAAAATGGGCAAATCTTTCATTATCTCCTATTCCAGAGACTGTAGTCTTTGACTGGAGGAGGACGGATTTCAACAATCTGATATGGCTTGGAGAATACAGAGTACATATACACACAAAGATACAATTTTTTTTACACAAATGATAGCATATTATACACACTGTTATACATATTGCTATTTTTACTTAATGTATCTTGAACTAGATCCCAACTAGTACATATAGAGCTACTTATTCCCTTAGCTACATTTATTTCATTAAATGGATACACTTTTATTTATTTAACCAATCTGCTGCCCATGGCCATTTGGATTGTTTCCTGTCTTTCACTATAACAAACAATGCTGTAATAAGTATCCTTGTATATATATCATTTACCTTTGTATGAATTCTGAATAATTTCTAAAAGTTATTCATATACATTTTAGTTTGGATATACATTTGTCAAAACAGTTGTTAATGATCTTGGATTTTATAATCAGGTCCCAGGTCCTGACCAAGAAACAACTGGTTGAAGAACCAGATCCTCTAATCTTGCCCAGTTTGAGAAGATTTTTTGGGGTCAACAAATCTTAAGGAAAGCGAAATCCAGAAAAGCAAACAAAGCAATATTACAAAAACTTTAGGAACATATTTAAATAAGCATAGCAATAGGAAGAAATTAAAAAGTATAGAAATGGACTAAATCTATCACTGATTCTTTACAATGTTTTAATTGTGAGTATAGTAACAGAATCTGTAATAATTGCATATATTTTTTGTGTTTAAGATGTTACAATGCCCAAAAGAATGTTATACTAAAATACTAATAAAAGTCTAAATTGTTTAAGGGGAATAAATGAATCTGAGGTCAATATTGAAATGTTTAATAAAATATGGGTTTTTTTGTTAGATATGTATTAGATATAGGATTATAATAAAGAGAGCATTATAAAAGTAGAAAGGGAAGTAAGCATTCCTAGTACAAACCTCCTTGATCATTAAACAATTTATCAGTAATTGCATGTAGGGCACCTGGGTGGTTCAGATGGTTAAGCATCTGCCTTTGGCTCAGGTAACAATCCCAGGGTCCTGAGATCGAGCCCCACCTTGGGCTCCCTGATCAGCGGGGAGTCTGCTTCTCCCTCTCCCTCTATGCCCCTCCTCTGCTCCTCCCTTTCCCCACCATTCCCTGCTCCACCCTGCTAGTACATGCTCACTCTCAAATAAATAAATAAAATCTTTAAAAAAATCTTAAAAAAGGATAATTGCATGTAAAATTTACCAANCCACCATTCCCTGCTCCACCCTGCTAGTACATGCTCACTCTCAAATAAATAAATAAAATCTTAAAAAAATCTTAAAAAAGGATAATTGCATGTAAAATTTACCAACCAGGAAGTAGAACCTTATTATCAATTATTTAATGGGTACTTCTACCCCCAAGCACTCACTGCATTCCCCCAGGGATATATATATATTTCAGAAAATGAAAACTAAAGTAATTCACAAATGTCTCTTCTTTAAAATCTGAAAGCACTCCTTTAATATTTTTATTATTACTATTTATTAAGCTCTTAGTATTTTTTAAATAAACCAACATAATCTATTATGTGCCAGGCATTGTGCTAGATACTAAAGAATCAACAGTAATCCGGGAAGACTTGGGAACATTCTTCTCACTTTAAGTTCCCCTTTCTGGGGTNGAATCAACAGTAATCCGGGAAGACTTGGGAACATTCTTCTCACTTTAAGTTCCCCTTTCTGGTCTCTCATAATGGCCTTTCCTTGGTTAAAGGGACATCCTCAAGTGCTGCACCTTCCAGGCAGAATGAGCAGGAAACAGTCTTACTTCAGTAGTCCATATTGTTTGTTACATTCCCAACCCTCTAATGTTTGCTTCTAGAGTATATCCTCGCTCTCTGAATTCTTGCCATCATTAGAGGGAACACGAGCAAGTGGAGTGGGAGAGGGGGAAGCAGACTTCCCTCCAAGCAGGGCGCCGGATGCTGGGCTTGATCCCAGGACCCTGGGATCATGACCTGAGCCGAAGGTAGCCACTTAACGACTGAGCCACCCAGGTGCCCCAACAAGTTGATTGTGACATCCACTAAAAGAACTTACAAAAGCCAAGACAGTCTTGAAAAAGAAAAGAAAAAAAGTTGAAGGACTAACACTATATATTTCAAGACAATGTCACTGACAAAAGATAAATAAAACAGAATACAGTCCAGAAAGAGGACCACATATATGTCACCTGACTTATGATAAAAGCCTCCTATACTTCAGATGGGCAAGGATGGTGTTTTCAGTAATACCATACACAAAAACTGATTCAAGATGGACCACAGACTTAAATATGAATGCCAAATCTATAAAGCTTTTAAAAGAAAATGGGAGAATATCTTTAGGAACTTGGAAATAAAGATTTCTTTTCAAGATACAAAAAACCCCACTAGTCACAAAGGACAAAGGGCTAAAAACTTTCTAGGAAAAGATATACATAAGCATAAGAAAGTACTCAAAAATGATACCACGTTAAAGGACACAGGAACTAATTTGAAGGAGTTTCTAATGGCCTAATCTGGGACAATTTGAACAACAAAATATATAACAACAATGGATTAAAACTAATAAAGTACACTAAATACCCATGAGTTAATAAATAATTGAATAAACAAATGAGGAATAAAGGACAACTCTTTACAGAATTTAAATTAATAAATATAGAAAGAATGATGGAAAGAGAAGATCACCACTAGACAAACATCACAGTAATAATTGTTACAGACAAGAATGATCAATGGATGTTAAAATTAATAGGTGAAAGTATGGTGAGAACAGTATTTTGTTTTAAAGTTTATTTAAGTAATCTCTATACCCCAAACACGGGGCTCAAACTCATGATCCCAAGATCAAGAGTTGCATGTTCTTCTGACTGAGCCAGGCAGAAACTTCCATGAGAACAGTATTTTTGCATAGTCTCAAAGCATCTCTGCACAAGACATTTATTAATTAAAAAGAGAAAAATAGTAGTTTTACAAAGGAGAACCCTGGCAGATACCACCTCAACGAAGTGATTATAGTTAACATTACCAGTATGAAATATATTGATAACATTATATGACACACTGAGAAGAACAGAAACATAATTTCTGTGATCTTTTAGCCAAAATGCCTAGTCTAATTTAACCATGAGGAAAAAAGCGACAAACCCAAATTGAAAGATATTCTACAAAGTAACTGGGCAGTATTCTTCAGAAGTGTCAAGGTTGGGAAAAATAAACTAAAGAACTATGATGGGAAGAGATAAGACAATTAAATCAATGTGGGAATCTTCTACTGGATCCTGGAAAAGAAGAGGGCACTGAGAAGACAATTAGCAAAATTTAAATAAGGTCTGTAAATTAGTCAAAAATCTTGTATCTGGTTCCTCTCTCTCTGCCTGCCTCTCTGCCTACTTGTAATCTCTCTCTCCGTGTCAAATAAATAAATAAAATCTTAAAAAAAATCTTATGTCTGTGTAAATTTCCCAATTTTCATCATTGTATCAAGGACACCTGTGTGAAGAATATATAGGAATTCTTTACACTATATTTATAATATGAAAATAAAGTTTTTTTAAATGAAAAAAAAATTTTAAAGGGCAGTGGGCAAAAAGACCTAACAGACACTTTATTTTTTTTTAAGATTTTATTTATTTATTTGACAGAGAGAGACACAGTGAGAAAGGGAACACAAGCAGGGGGAGTGGGAGAGGGAGAAGCAGGCTTCCCGCTGAACAGGCAGTCAGACGCGGGGCTGGATCCCAGGACCCTGGGATCATGACCTGAGCCCAAGGCAGACGCTTAATGACTGAGCCACCCAGGCACCCCTAAACAGACACTTTAAGAAACAGGATATCCAAACGGCCAATAAACCTCTCAAAAGGTACTGAACATCATTACCCATCAGGGAAACACAAATTAAAAGTCTGTTGAAATTCCACTATACAACCACCAGAATAGTTAAAATAAAAGACTGACAATATAAAACAGAGATGAGATGATGAGGAGCAACTGAAACTTTCATATATTGCTGGGTGAATTGGTACAACCACAGGACAATTGGTGACAATTGGTAGTATCTATTAAATATACATGCCCACTGTATGATCTAGCAATTCCACTCCTAAGTATTTAGCCAAGAGAAAAGTATTTACATATCCACCAAAAACATAGAATGTTCATAGCAGCAATAGTTTGTAATAGCCAAAAAATGTTAACTATCAAATGTCCATCAATAATGTAAGCAATTAATAAAATGCAATATATCCCCATATGTAATGAGACCCAAGTACAACAACACTCAACAACATGGGTGAATCTCAGACATAATATGGAAGAAAAGAAACCAGGCATAAAAGAGCACATGCTATACAATTCCATTTATATAGAAGTTCAGGAATGGGTAATTAATGGTGATAGACTACTGAACAATGATTGTGGGAGAAATAACTGGGAAGGGGCATGAGGGAATCTTCTGGGGTCCTGGCAAAGTTCTTAATGTTAATTTAGGAAATTGTGATACAGCTCTATTCTTAAGAATTGTGTACTTTATATATCTCATAAGTGTTTTAAAAAAACTATCAAAACCAAGTTTTGGTAGGGACACGGAGCAATGAGATGTTTCAAACATTGCTGTGTAAGCATAAATTTGTGCACCCATTTCGGTAGTCATTTTGGTACTATTTAGTAAAGTGCAAGATATCATATGACCCAGAAATTCCATTGTCAGGTAGATAAATTCATGCACATGTATCCTCTGTAAAAGAATGCTGTAGTAGCACTGTTTATAAAGTCAGACACTAGAAAGAGCTCAAATGCCCATCATTAGTTGAAGGGATGAGTATCAGTGGTGTACTTCCAGGGACAGAATACAATATATAGCAAAGAAAACAAATGAACAACTACTATTTCTAATATGACAATTCTCAAAAACATAGTTGTACAAATAAAAATAAAAGAAAAAAGACCATATGATAGTATGTGTAAAAGTTTTAAAATGAGGGAAATCTACAGTATAATACTTAGACCACTAAGTGAAAAAAAAACTGATATGCTTATGCAGTCACCCAAACAATCACACGACCACCACGGGGACAACGAGCTGGAGGTAACCCACAACCAAAGCAATAGGGTCACACACCCGGGGCCTCAAACGGTCACATGAGCAAAGTCACACATTTACCAAGAGGACATTCAGTCACAGCCGCACTGCCACAAGCACCTGACACCTGCAGATGGTCGCACAGTCACAATCACACTAACCACAGATAAAACCACATAGTATTCACAGGTGCCTCCACCTGTACTCTGCAGCACACGATCACAATGTCGCACAATCACACCCCCTTACGGGGACAAACGCTGTATCACATCCACCGAAGTCACAAGCTCCCCACACCCTCACACACAATGCCGCACGTGGTCCCAATCACACACACCACCGGGTCCCATCCAATCATACCAGCACAGTCACGCGCTCCCAGACCGTGCTGCACACTGGTAATCACTGGAAGCACACACTCACCATGGGAACAGCTAGTCACAACCACACGGTCATTCACCACATACCACTAGACACAATCCTACAATTTCAATCTAATCTACCCCGCGGTACAAAGCCGAGCCTCCGGTTCCGCCCTCTCCTGCAGATCCTCACCTCAGGCCTTCCAAGCTTCCAAAACAGCAGTACGCCCCACAGTGCTGCAACAGTTGCGGGTGCCAGACCTGAGGGTCCCGCCAGCGCGTGACTTGAGGCTGAATTCACGCGAGAATCACAATGATGCCGAGGAGTCCTCTGGGAAAGGTAGTCAGAAAGTTACCTGTGGCGAGCAACATGGCTCCGGGTCGCCAGGCTTTATATCAGGGGTTTGCTGCAGCCCCGCTTGCTTAAAGGATTGCTCCCCTTCATGGAACCGCGCACCGGAGTCCACGCAGAACCTGGTTCAGCCTTAGGCAGTGGCTTCCAAGGGAGGCCACCTGACGTGTTTGAAATCGGGTTCCTTCTCCGACCCACCCTTTCATCGCCAGGACACGGGCTCAGGAAGAGGAGGGCTAGTTTGGTTTAGGTAAGATGATATGCACCATTGAGCCTTCTGGGAAATGTAGTTCGGAGCCGGGACAGCGTTGGATGGGCCGTTTGAATTCGTCTTGATTCTTCACAGCTTGTGCCTGGCTGCACCCCAGAGACTTCTGGGAGTGTCTCTGCGTCTAAGGAATGCGTAGGCTGCTTGGGTCGCCCTTTCGGCCTTTGTTGAGGCGTGAGTTTGTCTTGCGGTTCCTCAGTGCGGAGGAGTTGTGGGGCCTGAGCTTCTGAGGCTGAAAGCTGGGGTGGCCGAAAGGAAGGAGATTAGAAACTTGCGATGGGATTGAGAGGGGGGAGGGCGGAATTGCTTAACATGAAACGGGGTTGTGCAGGCCAAAAGGGAGGGGTTTCCGAGGTTGCGAAGGGGGCTGGTATTTTTCTGTGCTACTGATTTCTCTGTGAAAGTCAGGGCCTGAGGAGAATGATGGGGCGATGAGACAGCCTTTGCAGGAAGCAAGTAATGAGATTCCCGGTGTGTGTGATTTAGGATGTTAGGGGTCGTGGAAAGAGGAAAAACGGGACTCAGCAGAGAGAGAGAGAGAGAGAGAGAGAGAGAGAGAGAGAGAGAGAGAGTGTGTGTGTGTGTGTGTGTGTAATGGGTAACAAATAAGTATCACTGTATGTATGACTGGCATTGTATCTTGGAGAGTAATCGCTGAGCCACAATGGTAAAATAGTAACAAGGATAGACTTTCCTGGGACATCTTTTTTTTTTTTAATTTGATGGGAGAAAGTTTACATAATTGAGCTGATAAATGAGGTAAAGCTTGGCTTTTTTTTTTTTTTTGCAAAAACAGTAGCATTATTATGGAATTGAAATAAAAGCACTGTTTTCTTAAAAGAGAAAGTCCATTTGGTTTTTTTTGTTTGTTTGTTTAGTTTTTATTTATTTACTTGACAGAGAGAGATTACAAGTAGGCAGAGAGAGGAGGAAGCAGGCTCCCTGCTGAGCAGAGCCCGATGCGGGCCTCGATCCTAGGACCCTGAGATCATGACCTGAGCCGAAGGCAGAGGCTTTAACCCACTAAGGCACCCAGGCGCCCGAGAAAGTCCATTTGAAAGGAAATGTTTTTTTTTTTTAAGATTTTATTTATTTATTTCACAGAGGGAGAGAAATTACAAGGAGGCAGAGAGGCAGACAGACAGAGAGAGGGGGAAGCAGGCTCCCCACTGAGCAGGGAGCCCGATGCGGGCCTCGATCCCAGGACCCTGAGATCATGACCTGAGCCGAAGGCAGAGGCTTTAACCCACTGAGCCACCCAGGCGCCCTGAAAGGAACTTTTTTAATGGAGTGCTTGCTCTTGCTTTGAGTACAGACCACAGAGACAAAGCAGTTCAGGCTTTTGTGTTCTTTTAATGTCCTGAGGGAGGGGTGTAGGTCTAAGGGAGCTGCGTTGTGAAATCCTGGACCAAGAAAGTGTGAAGGGTAGTGTCGACCACTGCAAATAGCAGAGAAGTGAAGTATTCCCATTTTCTTAAGAAAAAACTGGCTTTAGATCAAGGAATGTTAAGTTTAAAGTTTCTCAAGGAGCCTACTCAGATAAACTAATAATTTCCTCTGATTACCCCTAGGCCAGGTGGATTTTGTTGGTTATAAAAATAGTTGCTCCTAATTACAAAGGTGCTTTCCCCAAATAATTTACTACAGTTGTTTTAACATAATTTTATTATATTTTATTTTTTGAAGATTTTGTTTTTAAGTGATCTACATTCATTGTGAGGCCTGAACTCATAACCCAAAGGGCAAGAGCTATATTTGGCGCTTGAACAACACTGATTTGAACGACCTGAGTCCACTTATGTGTGCATTTAAAAAATAAATAAATAGAGTACGGTACTGTAAATGCATATTTCCTTATGATTTCTTTTCCTAGCTTACCTTATTGTAAGAATATAGTATATAATACATACAGCGTACAAAATATGTGTTAATCAACTGCTTATGTAATCAGTAAGGCTTCTTTCTGGTCAATAGTGGGCTATTAGTAGTTAAGTTTTGGGGGAGTCAAAAGTTATAGAGAATTTTCGACTGCATGGGGTCAGTACCCCTAACCCCTGCATTGTTCAAGGGTCAACTGTACTTCATTTTTGTGGAATACATCCTCCAGTAGTATCCTGGATAAAGTATTTGGGCCCCTGTATGTATAAAAATGTCTTTATCTTGTCTTCTCACTTGATTAATAATTCAGCTAGATTTACACTTCTAGGTTAACCTTTTTTTTCCCTCAGAATTTTGAATGCCTTGTACTATATAGCTTAACTTAGAGATGGTGTCTGTGCTGGGGAGTCTATGACCTCTGGATACTTGTCCTTTTGTATGGAACAGGTTTTTTTTCTCTTTCTATTTAGGATGATCTCCTTATCCCCAGAATTAAGAAATTTAACAACGATACACATTAGTGTGGGTTTTAAAAAACTGTTTGGAAGGACACTGTGTGTTTTTTAATATATTCATAATGTATAGTTTTAGGAAATTTTCTTTAGTGCTTTGAAATTTTCTGCACTCAATTTTTATCATTCTCCCTTTGGTTGTCTTTTTATTTATTATTATAAAAATTTCAAATATATACAGAATTACAGAGAACTATATTTAGATAATTAGTAAGCATTTGGATTTATCCTCTTCCTTTTTTATTTTTAAGGCTTATTTATTATTTTTAATCTCACAGAACAAACTGAGGGTTATTGGGGGGTGGGGGGATAGGGATAGGGTGGCTGGGTTATGGACATTGGGGAGGGTTTGTGATATGGTGACTGCTGTGAAATGTGTAAGCCTGATGATTCACAGACCTGTACCCCTGGGACAAATAATACATTATATGTAATAATAATTTTTTTAAAAACTTTTTTATTTTTAGTAATCTCTACACCCAACCTGGGGCTTGAACTCCCAACCCTGAGATCAAGAGTCCCATGCTCTAATGACTGGGCCAGCCAGGTGCCCCTAATCCTCTTATTTTCTAATCTTTTCCCCTACTCTTATTAGGGTGACTAGTGATGAGGACAGCAAAGAATTGCACAGAGGGTGGAGCAACAGGTAGGACAGAGTTTATTCATTCTCCAAAGGAGGAGAGGGGCCAGACATCTAGAGAAATGTCAGTGCCAAGTTTCTGTCAGGAAGACTGAAGGGGTTTTGAAGGATGTGAGAAGGTTGTAGCTATGCCTATGGGAGATGGGTATGGGGAGTGGGTGGCCAGGTAGAGCAGGACATGGGAGAGGGAGAGAGAATCCCAGTCAGACTCCCCACTGAGCCTGGACCCCAATGTGGGACTCAATTCCAGGACCCTGAGATCATGACCTGAGCTGAAGTCAGATGCTCAACTGAGCCACCCAGGCGCCACTTACGCCCCCCCACCCCGCCCTCACTTGGTTTTTAAATATATATCTAAGTGTTTTGTTTAGGGGAATTACCAGTTTTAGTTTTCATTTGTTCTTGCTGGAATACAGAAAAAAGATTTATGTTTATAGGTGGACCTTGTACTCAGTCTTGATAAAGTCATTTATTAGTTTTAATTTTTTGGTAGATTTCTTGGAGCATTCTAGTTAGATAATCATGTCAGTAGGGACAGTTTTAGTTCTTCGTTTCCATTTTGATGTCTTTCCTCTTCCTCCCCCTCCTCTTCCTTCTCTTCCTCCTCCTGCTCCTTCTCCTTTTAAATTTTTTTTTTTATTTCGCGGCTAGGACTTCCAGTATGACATTGAATAGGAGTGATCAGAGTGGATATCATTGTGTTGTTCCTGATCTGGGACAGGAGGCAATTCAGTCTTTTACAATGAGTGATAGGTCCTCTATTAGTTTAAGAAATATCATTTCTATTCCTAGATTGCTGAGAGTTTCCATCATGAATAGGCATTAAATTTTGTCAAATGTTTTTTCTGCATTAGTTGGTATGATCATCTGTTTTTGTTTTAATTTATTATGGTATATCACATTAATTAGTTTGCATATATTAAACCAGTGTTGCATTTCTCAGATAAAAAAACAATCTGTGATGCATTCTATATTGCTGGCTTTGATTGCTAACTTTTTGTTGAGCAAATTTGTGTCTGTGTTAATAAGGAATATTATGTACTTTTTTTTTGGTACTGCCTTTGTCTGGTTTTGGTATCGGAGTAATGATAGCCTCATAAAATGAGTTGGGATATTTTCCCTTCTGTTTCTTGGTAGAGGTTATGAAGAATTGACATTATATATCCTTTAAATATTTGGTGGATTACAACCACAAAACCACCTAGGCTAGAATTTGTTTTTGTGGAATGTTTTTAACTATGAATTTAATTTTTTTCTCTCTCTCTCTTTTTTAAAGATTTTATTAAGAGAGTGAGCGAGAACAAGAGAGAAGGAGTTGGGGGAGGGGCAGAGAGAGAGGGAAAAGCAGACTCTCTCCACTGAGCAAGGAGCCTGATGTGGGCTTGATCCCAGGACTCCGGGATCATGACCTAAGCCAAAGACAGATGCTTAACTGACTGAGCCACCAGGCATCCTGAGTTCAATTTTTTCTTTCATTAATTGAAGTATAGTTGTTATATCATTATGTAAGTTTAGTGTACATAACATGTTGATTTGGTACGTCCATATATTGTGGTATAGTTGCCACTGTAGCATTGTTAGCACTTCTCCCACATTATATAATTATCACTTATTTTTTGTGGTGGGAATAATTAAGATTTCATCTCTTAACAAGTTCAGTGTTTATAATACAGTATTGTTGTTTATAATCACTATACTGTGCACTATATCTCCAAGACTTATTTATCTACTTGTTGCAAATTTGTGTTTTTTTGTTTTTTTGGTTTTTTGGGGTTTTTTTTGCAATTTGTACTCCTAAACAGTATATCTCCTGTTCCCCCAGCCCCTAACCTTTGGTAACCACCATTTTACTCTCTGTTCTTACGAATTCAGTTTTTTTGTTTTTGCTTGTTTTTGTGTGTGGGGGGGGTTGTTTTGTTTTTTAGATTTCACATGGAAGTGATATACAGTATTTTTCTTTCTCTTTCAGATTTATCTCATTTAGTATAAAATCTTAAAGATCTAACCATATTGTTGCAAAGGCAGGGTTTCCTTTTTTCTCATGGCTGAATATTTTTTGATGTGTATATATATATACATATATATGTCTGTGTATATATGTATGTATATTCACATCTACTTTATCCATTCGTTGTTGATGGTGATTGGGTTGTTTCCATACCTTGACTATTATGAATAATGATGTAATAAATGTGGGAGTGCATATATCTCTCAACACACTATTTTCATTTCCTTTGGGCATATACCCCAAAGTGGGTTTTTGGGTCATATGATAATTCTATTTTTAATTTTTTGAGGAACCTTCATATTGTTCTCCATAGTAGCTGAACAAATTTACATTCCCATCAGTAGTGTACAAGAGTTCCCTTTCTCTGTGTCCTCAACAACTCCTGTTTTCTCTTGTCTTCTCAAGGATAGCCACTCTAACAGATGTGAAGTGATATGTCACTGTGGTTTTGATTTATGTTTTACTGTTAAGTAGTGATATTGAGCATCTTTTCATGTACCTGTTAGCTATTTGGATACCTTCTTTTGAAAAATTTCTGTATAGTTCCTCTGCCCATTTCATAATTGGATCATTTGGGGTTTTTTGGTTTTTTGTGTGGTTTTTTGTTTTTGTTTTTTGGGGGATTTTTTTGTTTGTTTTGCTATTGAGTAGTATTAGTTGCTTATATATTTTGGATCTTAAACCCTTATCGATATATGCTTTACAGATATTTTCTCCCACTCTGTAGGTCGCTTTTCATTTTGTTGATTGCTTCTTTTGCTATGCAGAAGCTTTTAAGTTCTCTGTGGTCCCACTTACTGATTTTTGCCTGTTGCTTTTGCTCTTGGTGTCCTATCCAAAAAAATCATCACTAAGACAAATATTGAGGAGTTTCTTCTCTATATTTTCTTCTACGAGTCTTATGGTATGATGTCTAGTTAGTTTTTGCGAGTGATATGTGACAGGAGTCCCGATTCATTTTCTGGCATGTGGTTATCCAGTTTTCCCAACACCATTTGATGAAGAGACTATCCATTTGGTGTTCTTCATTCTCCTTTTGAATATTAGTTCACTGTATATGCAGTTATTTAATTGCGTACTCTATTTTGTCAGTCTATTTCTCTCTTTTTTTCCTTCTTTTCTTTTTCCTTTTTCCTCTTTAATTTTATTTTAATTCCAGTATAGTTAACATACAGTGTTATATTAGTTTCCGGTGTACAGTATAGTGATTCAGCAATTCCATGCATCATCCAGTGCTCTCCTTAATCCCTACCATCTATTTCCACCATTCCCTACCTGCCACCTCCTCTCTGGTAACCATCAGTTTGTTCTCAATAGTTAAGTCTCTTTCTTGGTTTGTACCCCCCTCTCCCTTTTTTCCTTTGCTCATTTTTGTTTGTTTGTTTCTTAAATTCCACATATGACTGAAACCATATAGTATTTGTTTTTCTCTGACTGATTTATTTCACTTAGCATTATACTGTCTGGCTCCATCCATGTCGTTGCAAATGGCAAGATTTAATTTTTTTATGGCTGAATAATATTATGTCTATATATATGTCATACCTTCTTTGTCCATTCATCTATCACTGGACACTTGGGCTGCTTCTATAATTTGGTGTTCTCTCTTTAAGCTAGTACCATACTCTTTTTTTTTTTTTTTTAAAGATTTTATTTATTTATTTCACAGTGGGAGAGAGATCACAAGGAGGCAGAGAGTCAGGCAGAGAGAGAGAGAGGGGGAAGCAGGCTCCTCGCTGAGCAGGGAGCCCGATGCGGGCCTCGATCCCAGGACCCTGAGATCATGACCTGAGCCGAAAGCAGAGGCTTTAAACCACTGAGCCACCCAGGCGCCCACCATACTCTTTTATAGCTTTGTAGTGTAGTTTGAAATCAAGATGTGTGATGCCTCTGGCTTTGTTCTTTTTCATGATTGCTGTGGCTATTCAATGTCTTTTGTGGTTCCATACAAAATTTAGGATTATTTTTTCTATCTCTGTGAAAGATGTCACTAGAATTTTGATAAGGATTGTGTTGACTCTGTGCATGGCTCTAGGTAGTGTGGACATTTTAACAATATTAATTTTTCAAATCATGAATATGAGACATCTTTCTATTTGTATCTTGGCATATAGTTGTTCATAATAGTCTCTTATGATCATATGTATTCCTGTAGTATCAGTTGTAGCATTTCCTCTGTCATTATTGACTTAATTTATTTGAGCCCTGTCTCCTTTTAGTCTAGTAAAAAGTCTACCTCTTAGTTTAATTTTTCTTTCTATTGTTCTTTTTTCTGGTTTGTATTTCATTTATTTCCGTTCTGATCTTTATTATTTTTGCTGCTAACTTTGGGCTTCATGTGTTCTTTTTTTCTGTTTCATTGAGGTGTGAACTTTGGTTGTTTATTTAAGATTTTTCTAATTTCTTAATATGTTTATTATCATTATAAACTTCCCTCTCAGAACTGCTTTTGCAGTATCCCATTGGTTTTGGTTGTTGTATTTCCATTTTCATTTGTTTTGAGATTTAAAATATTTCTTTTGATTTGTTCTTTGGTCCATTGGTTGTTTAGAACTGTTTTTCATTTCCACATATTTGCAGATTTCCCAGCATTCTTCTTGCTGATTTCTTTTATACCATGTAGTCAGAAAAGATACTTGGTATAATTTCAGTAATCTTAACTTTGCTAACACTTGTTTTGTTGACTCTCATATAATCTATCCTGGAGAATGTTCTATATGCAGTAGAGAAGAACATACATTCTGCCACTGTTGGATGAATTGTTCTATATATGTGTTTTAGGTTCATTTTGTGTAAAGTATGGTTCAGTTCCATTGTTTCCTTGTTGATTTTCTGTCTGAATGATCTATCCATTGTGGAAAATGGGTTATTGGTGCCCTATTGTTGTTGCATTGCTATCTATTTCTTCCTTCAGTATTTGCTTTATATATTTAGCTCCCATGTTGGATGCATAATACAAATGCTTTATCCTCTTGTTGGATTGTCCCTGTTACCATTATACATTGACCTTCATTGTCTCTTACTACAGTCTTTCTCTCCTTTTTTTTAGATTTTTTATTTTATTTAATTTATTTGACAGAGAGAGAGAGAGAGATCACAAGTAGACTGAGAGGAAGGCAGAGAGAGAGGAGGAAGCAGGCTCCCCGCTGAGCAGGGAGCCGGATTCGGGCCTTGATCCTAGGAGATCCCTGAGATCATGACCTGACTGGAAGGCAGAGGCTTTAACCCACTGAGCCACCCAGGCACCCTATAGTCTTTCTCTTAAAGTGTGTCTTGTCTGATGTAAGGCTGGCTTCCCTCTTTCTTTTTTCATTTGCATGGAATATCTTTCAGTCTGTGTCTCTTATAAGCAGCATATAGTTGGGTCTTGTTTTTTCATTCATTCAGCCATTCTTTGCCTTTTGATTGGAGAATTTTGTCTGTTTATATTTAAAGTGATTGTTGAAAAAAAATAAAGTGATTATTGATAGATTTGGACCTACTGTTGCCATTTGTTAATTTTTTTCTTGCTGTTTTGTAATTTCTTTGTTCCTTTCTTTTTCTCTTGCTCCTATCCTTTGTGATTTGATTTTCTGTAGTGGCTTGCATGGATTACTTTATCTTTTGTGTCTCTAATGTAGGTTTTCGTTTTGTTGTTACCCCAAAGTTTACATAAGCCATCTTGGAGTTATAATAGTGTGTTTTAATCTGATAACAAATTATGATTGGATTTGCTTTCTAAAGCTCTACATTTTTATTGTCACCATGTTTCATGTTTTTTTCATGTTTTTGATATCACAGTTTTCATTTTTTATCTTGTATGTATTAAGTTATTGTTGTTATTCTTATTTGTACTAATTCTGTCATTTAGTCTTCATACTAGGTTTATAAGTGATTAACTCACCACCATTACAACATTAGATTATTCTGAATTTACCTATGTATTTACTTTTACCAGTGAGATTTATACTTTCATGTTTCCTGGTTACTAATTACTGCCCTTTTTTTCATCTTACAGAAGTCCTTTTAACATTTCATGTAAGGCTAGTATAGTGATAATGATCTCCATCATTTGCTTGTCTTCAGAACGCTTTACATTTCCTTCATCTCTGAAGGACAGCTTCGCTGGATAGAGTGTTCTTGGTTGGTTTTTCTTTTTCTTTCAGCACTTTTCAGTATATTGTGCCATTCTCTTCTTGCCTGTAAACTTTCTGCTAATAGTCTTAGGGGAATTCCTTTGTTCATAACAAGCTCTTTTTCTCTTACTGCTTTTAAGATTCTCCCCGTGCCTTTACTTTTGACATCTTATTTATTTATTATTTTTGAAGATTTTATTTATTTGAGAGGGAGAGAAACCACACTGGGTGGGGGAGGGGCAGAGGGAGAGGGAGGAGCAGACTCCCTGCTGAGCAGGGAGCCCAATGTGGGGCTCTCCATCCCTGGACCCTGAGATCATGACCTGACCCAAAGGTAGATGCTTAACCAATTGAGCCAACCAGGCGGCACCCCTAACTTTTGACATTTTAATTATATAATGTATCATAGTGTAGGTCTCTCTCAATTTTTCTTTTTTGGAAACTTCTGGGCTTGCCGGATCTGGACGTTTGTTGTCGTTGTTGTTGTTGTTTTTGCCCATGTTAGGGAAGTTTGCAGCTATTTCTTCAAACAAACTATTTGCCCCTTTCTCTCTCACTCTTGTCCTCTGGACCCCTATAATGCAAATATTGTTCTACTTAATGATGTCCCTTAAATCTCTTATAAATCTTTTTCATTTTGTTTTCTTTTTACTTCTCCAAATTGATGAATTCTATTACCCTCTCTTTATGTTCACTGATCCATTTTTCTGTTTCATCAAGTCTGCTCTTGAATCCCTCTATTGAATTTTTCAGTTCTTTATTTTATTCTTCTGCTCTGTCTTTTCTGTTCAATACTTTCTTATGTTTCCTGTGTCTTTGTTGAAATTCTCACTTTGTTCGTGCATTGTTTCCTAACCTCAGTGGGCATCTTTATAACTATCATTTTGAACTTTCTATCGGACAAATTACTTATGTCCTTTTCATTAAGGTCTATTTCTAGGATTTTTATCTTGTTCTTTTTTTTTTAAGATTTTATTTATTTATTTGTCAGAGTGAGAGAGATGAGAGATCACAAGTAGACAGAGAGGCAGGCAGAGGGAGAGGGGGAAGCAGGCTTCCCACTGAGCAGAGAGCCCAATGCAGGGCTCCATCCCAGGACCCTGAGACCATGACCTGAGCCGAAGGCAGAGGCTTAACTCACTGAGCCACCCAGGCGCCCTTTTATCTTGCTCTTTTGTTTGGAGCATATTTTTCTGTTTCTTCATTTTTCTTGACTGTGTTGGTTTCTGTGTATTTGATAAAACAACCACCTCACCTTTCTCAGTCTTGAGGCATGGCTTTGTTTAGGAGATGAACCATGTCTTAGCTCTTTGTTGTTTCTTAAACCTTTGTGCTTGTCCAGGCTTTTTCTTAATGGCTCCCAGTTGTTAAGAGTGTGCCCAAAGGGAAGAATCTCAATCAGCACCTAGATACAAGCTCATTGGAACCACACCCTCAGCAGCAACTTTTAAAGTATGCAGATATACCTCTTTCAGGAAAAGACTGGGAGATGAGTGTTTCTGTCCTTCCTCTGCACTGAGCCCTGGCAGGATAGCCAGTTAAGTTCCTTAATTTGCTACTGTCTTGTTGAACCAGTGAATAGCCCCACTGGCCACCAGAAGCAGACAGTCAAGGGATGTGTCCTCTGGACAGCATCCACCATAGTCAGGATGCCAGATGTATGTACAAGTTCCTTTCTTGGAGTCCCTATTAACCTGTGTCAGGGCAGAGGAACAACGAAGATTGTGTCTGCTGGTATCCTCAGTCTCTGCAGAGAATTGTATTTGGCTTCTAGATGTTTGCTAAATTAGAAGACTATCCCTCAGCCCACAGCTTTTAAGTTGACCAGATAGGCTTCTTTTGTGGTAAGATGGGGAGTTTCAGTCTTCTGCCTCTCTGCTGAGCCTGTTAATTATGGTTTTTTAGTTTGCTGTAGTCTGTGGGTCTCATGGATACAATCCACATTTGCTTTCAGAGCTAGATATTTTGAGGGACTGTCTCTCAGGTGTAAGTCTTTTTTAAAAAAGACTTATTTATTTGAGAGCCAGAGAGTGAGCAGGGAGAGGGGCAATGGAAGAGTGAGAGAATCCTCAAGCAGACTCCCAGCTGAGCACAGAGCCCAACTTGGGCCTTAATCCCAGGACCCTGAAACCATGCCTTGAGCCCTAAATCAAGAGCCAACTGCTTAACCGACTAAGCCACCCAGGTGCCCCTCAGGTATAAATCTTAATAGTGTTGTGCCACGCATGTGGTCCAAACCCTTCACTCATTAGGGAGAAGCTAGGATTTGAGTTCTCTCCTGATGGTTTGTCACTGTCCTGGGTGGGTTATTTATGATGATTGTGTATCACCCTAGGAATAGAGAAATGGGGCGCCTGGGTGGCTCAGTGGGTTAAAGCCTCTGCCTTTGGCTCAGGTCATGATCTCAGGGTCCTGGGATCGAGGCCCGCATCAGGCTCTCTGCTCCGCAGGGAGCCTGCTTCCTCCTCTCTCTGCTTGCCTCTCTGCCTACTTGTAATCTCTCTGTCAAATAAATAAATAAAATCTTTAAAAAAAAAAAAAAAAAAAGAATAGAGAAATGGGTTTTCTCTTATAAACCTATAAACAAGGTTACTTGCCTCATTTATGGATTTTTTTGAGGGAATTATTCCATATGTAGTTGTAGATTTAGTGTGTTTGTAGGAGGTGGTATGTCCAGGAGCCTCCTATTTACCATCTTGAACTAGAACCATCATTGGCTTCTTAATCTGAATCCACCTTCCAGGGGAGCTGAGTGAATGAGCAGAATGTGACAACTGGAGTGGTGGCTTGAGTATAACAGGAAGTGTTCACTTACCTTTCTCAGTCTTCTCTCATAACACTTCCAACTTCGCATACTACTGATACCCAATAAAAACCACTCCCCCATGGTTTGAACCATCTTGGATCCAAGTAGTCATTGCACCTGGTCTGCAAAGTGATTCTTTTTTTTTTTTTAAAGGTTTATTTATTTGAGAGAGAGCATGCGCATGTGTGCACACACAAGTGGGGGCAGGGGCAGATGGAGAGAATCTTTAAACAGACTCCCTGCTGAGCCCACAACCCCTGAGATCATGACCTGAGCTGAAACAAAAGCTGGACATTTAACTGACTGAGCCACCCAGGCGCCCCTGGAAAGTGATTCTTATAGATCATATTAGCAAGTTTTCTCCTCTCAAAAGTTATTTATCGAAATTACTTCAAGTCAAGAACATAAAAGTATAGGGTAGTCTGAAATATTTGTATATAGTGTTGTGTGCCGTGTGGCCATTATGTGCTGGGGTTTCTGAAAAGACCGAATATGTATCACCCCACCCTTTACCTGTAAGTTGTTATCTAACTGAGATATAGGACAAACTAGTTAAGATGTATGGAATACACATATTACTTTTATTATAGGCAAATTGAAGTATGGTCACTGTGGGAGTCCAGTGAGCTCTGTTTGGACTCCAGAAATAAACATCCTGACCCAGTGAATCATGACAGCGGAAAGAAGAGGCTCTCAATCTCCAAGTTCATGTCTTGACCTAGAGCATTGGGGAATGCATGTTCTATACAGACAGGCAGATTCTAAAGTGAAGAGGAAAGAAGTAGGGCCCGGACACCTCATGCCTTTGTCTTCTTCCAAATGGTTTGTATTAATCTGGATCCAATGTGAAGACAGGAAACCATACATTAATTAAAATAGGAGAAGTTTAATATAAAGAATTATTAAGCAGCAATAATGTAACTATTAAAATGGAAAGAGACTGTAAAGGGACTCCAGGGCTGAGGCAGAGTACCCAAGGAAGGACAAACTTGGAAGGGAAAGGGTTCATATTTCATCAAAAACTACCAGCTGGCGGAGAAGTTTGCTAGTTTGATCAGGCCAGGTATGATTCATAATCATTAGGCAGTTAGGTGAGCAGAGCCAAAGAGATAGGCATATAGAGGGTCTTTGGGGCACCACTGTGGACACTACTGGAACCTGGAGCTATAGAGACCTTTCTCTGCAGGAACCTAGCACACATCTATAAAGGGCTTGGGCCAGAACAGCTCCAGGTAGCTATGTGGAACAGAGGTTGGGTACTGGCTTGCGTCAGGCCCCCAGTGTGCATGTGTAGGCCTGTGAAGGGGGTACAGGAAGTATAGACCTAGCTGGGGTATAGACACATGTTTGAAAATCTGCTGTTATGCCTCTGACTTGGTCAAGAATGGAGAAAACATGGTGGCCAAATGCTAGAGAAAGCTGTGCTTCAGAGGCAGTTTGTAATGGAGTAAAACTTCAGTTCAGAGAAGAGAGCCTAATTCCAGAATCCTGGAGAGGAAGCCACACCAGAACTAAGAACTATCTCCTTCTGCAATCTCTCTCCAGTACCCTCTCATGACAAAGCTTACTGTTATGCCAACTGGTAAAAAAAAAAATTTAAAGTAAAGATCTGTTTTCGCCCATCAGGCAACAAAAGGTTAATTTGGACCAGATAGGCAATAAATTCTCTAATCAACTATTTGGCTTTACCTCTCTAGAAGAGAAATTAAAAGGACAAGAAGCTAGGAGTATTTAGTGTTATGGTGAGTGCTGTGAAAGGTGTAAGCTTGATGATTCACAGACCTGTACCCCTGGGGCAAAAAAAAAAAAAAAAGCAGCAGCAGCTAGGAGTATTTAGGGGAAAAAAAAATCCTCTTGAAGAATAGATGCGTGGGGAAGATGTATTCTCCACTAATATTCCCAAGCTTTTTCTTCTGTTAATTCAGTAAATCTGGCTAGTTATAACCCTCTGAAATCAATAGTTTATTAGTATAGTCTTGCCTGTATCTTCCTTGAGACCAGTGCCTCCATACTAACTCTTGCTACCTAGGACATCCTTTTTTTTGGTTTTGTTTTTAAAGATCATTTATTTACTTATTTGAGAGAGAGGGAGGGAGGGAGGGAAGGAGATAGAACATGATTGGGGGCGGGAAGAGGGAGAAGTGTACTCCCCAGGATCATGACTTGAGCAGAAGGCAGATGCTAACTGACTGAGCCACCCAGGCACCCCCAGGACATCCTTTTGGACTGCTAGTTTGTCTCCAGAATTCTCTGAAATTGGTCATTAATAGCACATTAGGAAAACTAACCCCAAGGTCTTGTTTTGCCCAAGTGCCAACAATTCAGTGACAAAGATTCTTTGACCAAACTTTAGACTCCTGAACCTTCTAGACTTATCTATGCACTTATTTATAAAATCATGATTTAGTAAGAATCCTCAGTTTAACTAGAACCCTCGACCCTTAATACATGATCACCCTTGGTATCTGATCAGGTTCCTCATCCTCCACCATCTCCCAGGTGCCGTGTGATCATGTTGGCCTTTCAGCAGGAATCCTGTTTGGCTGATTTAGCCAGAACACACTTAACCCTGGTGTTTCCTCTTTGAATTTTTCCATCCACTGGTCCTCACCCTGCTCCATGGCTATACATCTCCACTTGCCCAATCTTACGTTCAGACTGTGGATTTGCAGCCTACCTTGTGGGTTTTATAAACAGTGCCTGCTCCTTTTCCCACCTGCATTTTGAATATCGTGAAACAGAAGATACTTCCATCTTTCTTTCATGTATCCTCAAGACAGGTTAGAATGGATGTATACAATAATTTGCAAACACTGTCCACTCTGCTTCCTCCAATTTGAGGGGGGAAACTAGGTTGCCATCTGCTCAAGACCATCATCGATACCATACCAGGGAGGGTTGGGGCAAGAATAAAAATGACACAAAAGATACTAACATTTGACAACAGCTTTTGACTTGTTTGGGCATTTGTTTGTATAAACCACTGACTTTTCCAGAAATACTACAAAGAAAGTTTTTGGGTTTTTTTCTTGTTTCTGTAGGGGAATGACAGCTTGATCATTCCTAGTTCAACATTTTCAAGATGTCACCCCAGGAACTATATTTTTCACTTTTCCTGTTTCAACAATTTTTAAATGAATAAGGTGGGGGAATTTTTATAAATTGCTAAAAATTACAGACTTTATTAATAATGTAGTTGGGATTTTACTCTCCTAATGAAAAGTACTTTTGTCTTACCACATACTAGAAGCACAGGAAAATTAAAGAGGAGAGGGATTGTCTTAGTTCAGGCATTATAACAAAATACCATAGACTGAGTGGTTTAAACAACAGACATTTATTTCTTACAGTTCTAGAGGCTGGGGAATCCCAAGATCAAAGTGCTGACAAATCCTGGTGAAGGTCCAATTCCTGGTGTAGACAGCTGCTTTCTCACTGTGCTGCACTCACATGACCTTTCCTCAGGTATACATGTGGAAAGAGCTTTCCTCTTATAATCTATAGCTTCCACTTCTATATATGGGTACATGTCCCACCCTCATGATCTAATCTAAACCTAATTACTTCCTTATAGCCCCATCTCCAAATACCATCACACTAGGGATCAGGGCTTCCAAGTATGAATTCTGAGGGGGCTACAAATGTTTAGTCCATAATATGGACTTTTCTCATTCACCCAACTAACAAACTTTTTAAAATATAGTATTAAGCAGGGATGGCATTCAAATTACTTTGTTCAGGACCCTCATGCTGAAAGACATGATTACAGTATGAACAAATGCAAAGGCACACTACGATTTGGGTCAGAAAGACTTAAAAGCAAAATGTCATTTCTCCCAAAATAAATATATAAATTTAATGGAGTTCCAACTAGAATATCAAAGGTTTTTATATTTTGAGAACACAGTCTTCATTTATATACAAAGAAAATTAACTTACAATAGCCAATGAAACGATGAAAAACGGCAAGGAGGACTTGGTCTATTATGCAGTATCAAAATACAATAAGGCTAATGTTAAATCAATTTATCAATATGGAATTAGTATAGAAGTAGAAAAATAGATTAGTGAAACAAGAGAATACAGAAATAGGTCTTGGTATAAATGAAAATACAAGGCAGTTTCAGCTGAATGAGGAAAAAATTATGTGGTTAAAGTATTATATAGTGGAGTTTCAGTTGAATAGGAAAAGATGGTATTGGTGAGGAATTAAGAATAGGCCTCTCTCACTGACCCATGTCTGGAAAGACGACCTTAGATTTGACTTTCTACCAGTTTCCTCGATGAAAATAGCTATTGTAGATTCCTCATTTGTATCCTATACCTGGTTGGGGGTGGGGGAACTGTGAATTGACATGTAGACATTGACAGCCTATGCGACTAAGGCATCATAAATCTTGGGAAACCAAGGCAGCAGGTTCCCTGTGCTCAAGTGGCTATCAGTCTTACAAATGGGTGTGTGCATGGGGGCACACCATGCAGATGCAGCAGTGGGTTATCATAAGATGTCCTGGATGAGAATGTTAATGTTTCCCAGTGCTTAGGTGAACCACACCCATTGACCTTTTCTCCCCTGAGCAGCACAGAGGCCCTGGAAGCTGTGCTTGCTTGGACAGTTGCAGTATTGTAAAGGCAGTTATGTTTTTGTTTATTTGTTTGTTTTGTGGTTTGGTTTGTTTGTTTTGGTCAGGGCAAGGCTAATAATAAGCTGGGTTAAAGCCTGTTCTGGTTTTTTTTTTTGATTCCTGGTTCAAATCTGTGATTGCTGTTGATGAACACCACAAGTTGGTGTCAGAACTGTGTGACTAGCTGCTAAATAGATGGGTTATACCCCCCCCAAAAAAATAAAAAATAAATAGATGAGTTATTTTAACAAATTGTGCTTGTATAACTGGAAACCCATCCAGAAGAAAGTAACAAGGAATCCTCATTTCATAAGACATTAAAAATTATTCTAAATGGACTAAATATTTACATATTGAAAAAAGCAAACAATAAACAACTTACAAGAAAACCTAAGAAATAGACAATCAGGAGATTAAAATATCTTCTTAACCAATCCATAAGCTTAGAAAAAATTAATACATATCTGGTTACATAGAAATTTAGGGTATTTTTATGGAAAAATCATTTTTATAACAAAAATTAGACAAATTCCTAATGTCTGATACAGAGCTAACAATATGAAAATTTACGGAGAAGCAAATCTAGGAGCAAGTGGTTACACTCACCAGACAAACATGAATTTAAGTAGTATGTTACCATCTATTGCAGGGTTAGAGGAAAGTTGTGTTTTTGAAAATGACAGCATCTATAAGAATAAAAAAATAGCATATGTTGTTTGATCTAACAATCTCTTGCCTGTAACCTATCCTCGAGAAATAAAAACATCTGAAATTTAAGGTCGGATTTTTAGTGTTGTTTGTGATGGCAAATAACTAACGAAAAGTTGAATCAATAGGGGGATGTCAGAGTAAAATTTGAAGTATACGGTATCACAGATATTACTCATCTTACTCTATGTGATTATCCTAATCATTGTTGCACCGTGGCACTAGCCAACTACAGGCATCAAAAGGTAATCCTAGTTTGGTCTGAATTGAGATTTCTTAGTTGCTCTGGTGACTTCAAAGCTGCACAAGCTTAAAGGCAAGGAAAACACTTAAGAAATATGAGAGGAATGCTTAATGAGGAATGGAAGAAAATGGAGGATAATTTAGATTCATGTAGATACACATGTTATTTGGGTATGTTACCCCAGACAAATCAATCCCTGGCATTTATAATCTTATCTGAAGACCAACCATCAAAACCACTAACAAGCAGTGTAGTGGTATGGTATGGTTTCATTATTTTGAATTTAAAAGGAACTGATATATTTGAAATATGCCTAAGGTTTGAATGTTGGATACACATTTTTATCACTATTCAAAAAGAGCACTAACAACTTTTTATATGTCAAGTTGTGGAAAGGGACCAATTTAAACAAAAATCCTCAAAAAGATTTATTTCAAATAAAAGAATATTGTTTAGGTCTCAGATCTCCTTTTTTAGCACAAGTTTCCCCAAAGAAACAAACGGGGGGATTGGTTGAGTATATCTGGCAGAATAGAAAGAAAAAAATGTCTGTGGTTAAAATTGAAGGTGAAATGCGAGAGTTGATATTTTACTCAGTGGCATATTTAAAAATTTAAGGGTAACTTGGTTTCTTCATTTTAAAATACCAAATCCTTAATGCCAGTACTGGTTATGTGGACTTTTAAAGTTTCTGAATGTTTCAGTAGAAACCAATTCTTAATATCAAGTCTGTGTATGTATTATTAAATGGTATGATCCTTATATGTATGTAATCCAACCAACCTGTTGCACATTCATGCTATAACTTCTAAAGTAGAGATCACACAGATTAGTGATGTCACATGCAAGAGTAAACTTAAATTAAGCTACCATCCCAATTTTAAAAAATGACTTACAGTAATGATATGATTTTAGAAATATTTCTTATAAAATATTAGTATCTATCTGGGATTGTGAGTCTGTTATTACATGTACTCCATATATAGTTTTCCTACTCATATCTTTTTTAATTTTCAGAAATAGCACAAACAATAGAATACATATATTACCACAACCCAGAGGTAACTAACATTGTTATATTTACTTAGACTCTTTCTTTTTAATGATAGGTGTTTAGATACAAAACTGAAGTATCTAACTATTGTGCTTGGTCCCATTTCTTTTCCACTACCATTCTTTCTGGAGGCAACCACCTTTGGGAATTTGAATGTGTATCTTTCCAATCTATTCTTCAGTTTTACATAAAAATGTTTATCCATCATCAGTGCTTAATACTAGCATTTGCTAGTGTTGATTTAATTCAAATTCAGTCATGATTATATTTATCCCTTCATTGTTTTTACTCTACATGACTTTTCAGGCCTTTCTCTGTTTATATATATATATATATATATATATATATAACCTGTTATACTTAACTATGAGAGAATATTCTACTACGTGCCTGTATCACATTTTATTTATCCATTCCACAAGCAATAGACATTTGTTTCTAGTTTTTTTCTAATGTAATTCATGCTTCAATGAAGATAAAGATACATGACTCCCTAGATACATGTATTTGTTTCTTGGGGATATGCATGTATACTCAAGAGAAGAGTATTCTGGAATCTATTTTAGAAATTCCCTCCTACCCCAAAGGTTTTAAAAACATTCTCCTACAAAATTCTTACATTACTGTTTTGCTTTTTGCATTTTAGTCTTCAACAGTTTTGGATTTCATAATAAATACTTTTAATGTATTACTACAGCAGAGACCTAATATTTTTCCACATGAAGAGTCAGTTACCCTGAGACCATTCTTTGAATCATCCATGATTTCATTTCCCTACCAACCTGTGATAACCACCTCTACCAATTAACAATTCCCTATAAATGCATGCATGTTTCTGAATACAATATTCTGTCCCAATCTCTGATTTCTACAAATGAATTAAGAACAAACAATTTTGATTACATATGTAGTGAAACATTTTTAAAATGACAATTTTGTCTCTTAATGTCAAATCTTTATACCTCTTAATGCATCAGGGAGGCCATCCACAACCATGTTGCTTAGTGTTCACAACTGGATCCTTACTTCAGTGAAATTACTCCTAAAAGTACATCATTAATAGTGTTTTTGTGGGAGTTCTGGGAGTATAGGTTTTCATGATACTACAATACTTATTAAAATTGTTAGTATTTAAATTTTGAGTTCTTGAAGTATTTTCCACATTCACATCACTTTATTGTAAAATGAATTTTCAGTTCTGATGAAAGTTTTCCTAAATTCAAGGCATTCATAGAGCTTTAGTGAGTATGAATTCTCTGGTGTCTAATATGATGTGACTTCTGGCTAAAAGCTTTCCCACATTCACTGCACTGATAAGGTTTTTCTCCAGTATGGATTCTCATATGTAGAGCAAGCGTTGAGAACTGAGAGAAGGCTTTCCCACATTCATTACAACCATAGGGCTTCTCACCTGTATGGCTTCTCATATGAACAGTAAGAGATGAGCTTTGACAGAAGGCTTTCCCACATATTTTACATTCATAAGGTTTATCACCCGTATGAATTCTCACATGTACAATGAGTGATGTGATTCGAGAGAAGGCTTTTCCACATTTATTACATTCATAGGGTTTCTCTCCTGTATGAATATTGTGATGTTTAATGAGGTATTGCTTCTGCCTAAAGATTGTTCCACATTCATTACATTTATAGGGTTTCTCTCCAATATGAATTTTCTCATGCTCAGTGAGATTTGATTTGCCACTGAAGGCTTTCCCACATTCTTTACATATATAGGGTTTCTCTCCTGTATGACTTCTCTGGTGCCTAATGAGGCTTGACTTCTGAATGAAAGCTTTCCCACACCCTTTGCATTCATAAGGTTTCTCTCCAGTATGTATTCTTTGATGGATAATGAGGTTTTCCTTCTGGCTAAAGGCTTTTCCACATTCATTACATTTAAAGGGTTTCTTTCCACTGTGGATATTCTGATGTTTAATGAGGTATTGCTTCTGGGTGAAGGCTCTTCCACACTGATTACATTCAAATGGTTTCTCTCCCGTATGAATTTTCTCATGCTCAGTGAGATATGATTTGCCACTGAAGGCTTTTCCACATTCCTTACATGCATAGGGTTTGTTTCCAGTATTATTTCTCTGGTGTTTAATGAGGCCTGGCATCTGAATAGAAGCTTTTTCACATTCATAAAGTTTCTCTCCGGTATGATGTTTCTGGTGAGAAAGGAAGTTTCTTTTCTGGCTGAAGGCTTTTCCACATTTATTACATTTATATGGTTTCTTTCCTGTATGACTTCTCAAATGTAGAGTAAGGGATGAGACTCGAGAGAATACTTTACCACATTCAGTACATTCATGTGATTTTTCTCCAGTATGCATTTTCTTATGCTCTATGAGGTTTTGCTTCAGGCTAAAGGTTTTTCCACATTCACTGCATTCATGAGGTTTTTCTCTACTATGAATCTGATCATGCTGAAGGAGATCTGCTTCAGGCTGAAGGCTTTCCAACATTCTTATCATTCACAGATATTTTTTACAACAAGAATTCCTCAGTATTTCTTGACATGTGACATAGATAAAAGCTTTTCCACAGTCATCAAATTCATGTGGTTTCTCTCCAATATTAATCCTCAGGTAGCTACTGGAGTTGAATTTATGATGAAAGACTTTACACTGCTTATACTGAGATTAGACAATTACAGATTGGGATGAAATATATGACACTGTATTCATAATGGTTCTTTCTTAGACAGCTTCTCTTATATTTAAGTATAAACTATGTTCTAAATTCCCTTAAACTGCATCCTATACACAGAGATATAGTCTTAAAGAATCAGTGTCTATGTTTAGAGGAAATACTTTTCTGTTACCCAGGTTTTCTGAGTTTCTTCTTAGCTGTATTTTCATGGAGGAGGAGGAAATTAATTCACATGTCTTCCATGTTGAGTCTATTGATTTATAAATTTCCCAGACCTGTTCTAAAAGGGAATATAAAACAGAAACAAACAAAAAAATCATTGAAAAGAGCTAATAACATGCCATGCATGGCACGTAGTAAAAACCCAATAAAGTAGCTGTCATCATCATCAACATTGCTGTGATTTTTTCCCCAGTATTATTAATAAAATTTCAGAAATGTGGTATTGTAAAATAGACTATTCTTTTTTTTTTTTTTGCCCCAGGGGTACAGGTCTGTGAATCATCAGGCTTACACCTTTCACAGCACTCACCATAGCACAAACCCTCCCCAATGTAAAATAGACTATTTCAAACCTAGTCTACCATTAAAAAAGAAAGTGTAAATACAAATAACATTCACAGGTACATGTAGCTTAAACTGCCTTTATTGTTATTTTATATATTTATATTTTACAGCATGGAGCCCAATGCGGGGCTTGAACTCATAACCCTGAGATCAAGACCTGAGCTGAGATCAAAAGTTGGACACTTAACTGAGCCACTCAGGTGCCCCTTAAACTGCTTTTAAATGTAACTTTGTACACTTTATAAATAAGTAAAATAAAACATAAAGAACAAGTGTCAAACAGGGTGAAAGGACAAAAACATAAAATTGGGTGAGCCTAGGATGAAGGGATAAAAATAAAATGGTAAGAATTATTAAAAAGGATGTGTGGTTAAATAAGATTCTATATCTTTCTGAAACTCCATTAAAATAACAGTAAGAGATGAAGGGCATATACTCATAAACACTAAGATGTTGAGGAGATACCAGTGAATGAAAAGTTTTAGGAAATTTTGAAAGGAAAGCAAATAAAGAACTATAAATTAACAGCAGAATTGAATGACTTAAATAAAAAGCCAGCAGAAGAGGATGTCACCCCAAAGCAAGGTAATTTGTGACACAGCTGTCAACATAAAGGCTCTATAACTGGAAAGACTGGGTGAGAGTGGAAGGTGAGACTTATAAAAATGATTATAAAAGCAGCAGCTAATGGGAGGTATAATTGGGAGGCTCCAAATTTAGTGATGATAGGCACAGAAGATTAGAGTAACATATTAAAAAGAAGGTAATGAGTAAAAGTTCATATGCAGACTAGGGTCCCAACCCCTTTCTACTACTGCTTGTTAGAAATGCTGGTGGTTGGGCGCCTGGGTGGCTCAGTGGGTTAAAGCTGCTGCCTTTGGCTCAGGTCATGATCCCAGGGTCCTGGGATCGAGGCCCACATCGGGCTCCCTGCTTGGCAGGGAGCCTGCTTCCTCCTCTCTCTCTGCCTGCCTCTCTGCCTACTTGTGATCTGATCTCTCTCTCTGTGTCAAGTAAATAAATAAAATCTTTAAAAAAAAAAATGCTGGTGGTTGCTGGTGTCAGATAATGGAAGGGTTCTTTTCTGAAAAAATGAGACCATGAGAATATTTATAGATATTAGCATATGGAGTCATATAAAAGAAACATCTAAATATCTGACTGAATAATACACAGCGAAACCCACCATTTTACAAGCCCCAACCATGCACACAGATTAATATTTCAGGTACCTCAGTGTTAATAGAGCATTATAGATCACAAAAATTCGATGAAAGCCCTAAGGTGAAAGATCAAAACAAACAGGGAAAAAAAAAAGAAAAGGAACAAAAGAACACACACATACAATACTATAATTAGTATTACAGAAAGCTAAGAGGTTGTATAGCACTGAAATATTAACAGGGTTCTATAAAGAAGTGCTTTTTGCAAATAAACAATATGATGTTGACCTTAAAAATTCAATAGCTTGGGGAAAAAAATTCCAGGAAATCTCCCAGAATCAAAAAAGGAAGAATGGAAAGAACAAAGGGAGAAAGAAATGATGATTGGAAATTCGTGGGTTAAATAGAGGCATCTAGGAGGTTCAACATTTCCTTAAAGGAGTTCCAGAGAAAATTCAAAGGAAAATGAATGCAGGAAATTTTCTGGATCCCTGCATGTTAACAATCTGACTATATATATAAATGTTGTATTTTAAGATATTTGTTTTAGAGAGAGAGAAAGAGAGGAGGGGGAAGGGCATAGGGAGAAAAGAATCTTAAAAGCAGACTCCACACTGATCGCAGAGCCTCGCAGAGCCCCACAGAGCGCTTGATCTCAGAACCCTGAGATCCCCACCTGAGCCGAAACCAAGAGTTGGGACACTTAAGCAACTGCACCACCCAGGTGCCCCTAAAAGATTTTATTTTTAAGTAATCTCTATACCCAATGTGGGGCTCAAACTTACAACCCTGTGTTCAAGAGTCACATGCTCTACCAACTAAGCCAGCCAGCTGCTCCTGAGCTGATACTGTTTTAAAATGGTTAAATCAAAAGTAGGCACAATAGCTGTATAAAATGTGGGAATAAACACCAATAGACTCAGTTAAAAAAAAGTTGAAAGTAGTGGCCTATGTGGAGTAGGAACTGTGAGTGAGGAAGGATAGAGCAAGCATAACTATAATCCTATTTCACTTAAAAAAAAAGTCTTTTATTTATTTAATATCTATATGCCATGTGGGACTCGAACTCATAACCCTGAGATCAAGATTGGCACACTCCTCTGTCTGAGCCAGCCAGGCACCCCCTATTTCACTTTTAAAAGCCCCAGTTCGTTATACCTACAGAGATGTCCTTGACTTGAGCCTTTTAACTTGAACTGATCTATTGTATAGTAACTACAGACTGTGCTCTTTCTATTTGGTTGTAATTGAGTTTCACACGGCTAAACAAAGCACACAAAGATTTAGTGAAAAAAAGTAAAGTAGGCCAGAAAACAGCCATTTTTGCTTTGTAATCTGATTTACTGCAGTGTTTTGATGACTGATACTACCATTTCTAGATACAGAAACCGTCACTGCCATCGATTTCAGTTTTCATTTATTTTCCTTTCATTATGTCTGAAGTAAGTGGCACCAAAGCTCTTCTTTTGTGAAGAGCTCTTTTCTTGTCCCCCCTCCCCGAATTCTTTATTTTGTAATTGCTTCCTATCCACTAACTGGAAATCTTCCATGTGATCCTGATCTGTCTTGTCCATCTCAAAATTTTATCCTCATTTTCTTTCTTAAAGGTTTTATTTTTAAGTAATCTTTTTAAAAAATTATTTATTTATTTGACAGAGAGAGGAGAGAGAGGGAACACAAGCAGGGGGAATGGGAAAGAGAGAAGCAGGCTTCCCGCTGAGCAGGAAGCCCAATGCACCCAACATGGCGCTCAGACTTACAAAGCTGAGATCAAAGTGCTATGGTCTATGGACTGAGCCACCCAGGTGCCCCTCTGATTTTCTTACAAACCATTGCAAGAATTGACTCTAGTAATATGCTGTCACTCGTATCAATGCTAAAATTTACATAATTAGAAAACAAAAGCCCTCAACCTTTACTGCATGCCATGTGCAAAAGTCACTCAAACTGAATCAAAGACCTCAAATAAGTATTAAAGCTATTAATATAAAAAGAAAAAATGGTAGACTTCATCAAAATTAAAAACGAATGACCTTCAAAAACACAGTTAACAAAAAGAAAAGCCAGACTGGTAGAAACTGATAAAGGGCTCATATCTAAAATATACAGAACTCCTAAAACTCAAAAAGATAATCTAGTTTTTAAAATGGGTAAAAGACTAGAACAGATATTTCACAAAATCAGATATATGAATGGCCAGTAAGTACATTAGACGTTCATCTTAACTAGTGATCAGAAATGCATATTAAAATCCCAGTGAGTGATGCCTGGGTGGCTTAGTTGGTTAAGTGTCTGCCTTTGGCTCAGGGCCCTGGGATCAAGTCAGGCTCCCTGCTCAGTCTGCTTTTTACTCTGCCCCTCCCCCCTGTTCATTCTCTCTCTCTCTCTCTCTCTCAGATAAATAAAATCTTAACAAAAAACAAACCCAGTGAGATATATTACACACTCACTAAAATGGCTAAAGGTAAAACAACTGCCAATCCAAGTGTGAGAATGTGAAGCAACCATAACTCTGAATGATGGGAGTAGTAGGTGGGGATGAAGAACGGTTCAACTACTTTGGAACACAATCTGAGAGTATTTTATAAAGTTAAATACATATTTATTATTCTGTGTAGTAATCCCACTCCTAGTCATTTATTTAAGAAAAATTAATATGGGGTGCTGGGTGGCTCAGTGGGTTAAAGCCGCTGCCTTCGGCTCAGGGCATGATCCCAGGGTCCTGGGATCGAGGCCCACGTCCGGCTCTCTGCTCAGCAGGGAGCCTGCTTCCTCCTCTCTCCTCTCTCTCTGCCTGCCTCCCTGCCTACTTGTAATCTCTCTCTCTGTGTCAAATGAATAAAAAAAAAAAAATTAATATGTATGTTCACACAAATACTTAGTATATGAACGTTCATAATAGCATTATTCATAATAGCCCAAAATGGAAATAATCTAAATGTCTATCAACTGGTGAATAGACAAATTATGCCCATACTTATAATAACAGCAATAAAAAGGAATGACATAGTAATCTATACAATATGAATTAATTTTAAAAATGTAAAACTAAGTCCATGAAATTAAATGCTAAAGATTATGCAGTACATGACCACATTTAGATGAAATTCTAGAAATAGCAAGCTATAGTACATAAAGCCAATCAGTGATCACCAGGGTTGGGGGAGGGGCATGGTTCAACAGCAAAAGGGCACAAAGAACTGTTGAGGAATCTGTTCTGCATGTTTGTTTTGGTGTTTGCTTTATGACTGTATACAGTTACCAAATATATCAAATAATATGCTTAAAGGAGGAGGTGACTTATATGTAAATTATTCCTTAATAAAGCTGAAAACCTAAATCCATACTTGAAGCTCTACAACAATCACTAATTATTTAATAATCATGCTTGTGCTCAAGACTGCAGATCCAAAGGGTAAATACTGGCCTTTACCTCAATGAGCTCCAATGTATGTCTTAAACATGAAACTGAAAAATAGAAATATAAGAGAGTATGTACTTAGGATCCATGTTGCTCTGGAAGCTATAATATGGTATGGGAATAGAGAAATTAGAGAGACTGGGCTAAAAGTGATAATGAAGATACATTTTAATAAAAATAAAGCTCAAGGATAAACCATGGATAGGACTTTGATAGATGGATTACTGCACAATCAAAGACAAAGATGCAAATAATTTCATATATATATGAAGGAGAAGATAAAAAGGATGCGGCTGATCCTATTTAAAACTAGAATAATAATCGCAATCACCAACTGTGTGATAAAGAGAGGAGGGAGACTGAAAACATTAAAATACACATCACTCCTTAGTGGGGACTAAAGAAACGAAGGATGAAGACTAAGAAACTTATGAATGTAAAGGCAACCAAGAGGGCGCCTGGGTGGCTCAGTGGGTTAAAGCCTCTGCTTTCGGCTCAGGTCATGATCTCGGGGTCCTGGGATCGAGGCCCGCATCGGGCTCCAGGCCCGCATCGGGCTCCCTGCTCAGCGGGGAGCCTGCTTCCTCCTCTCTCTCTCTGCCTGCCTCTCTGCCTCCTTGTGATCTCTCTCCCTCTGTGAAATAAATAAATAAAATCTTTAAAATAAAATAAAGGCAACCAAGAGAATATTATAAAATAATAAAATATAATAAGCTTTCCAAATTTTCAGAAGGAAAGACATAAATACCCAAGACAAGGAAATCAAAGATCCTACAGTAAAGGATAAAAAAGATGAGGTCAAATTTAAAACAGGATGCATAATATTAAATATGAGAAACAATACTAACCATATTGTTCCTCTCAATAAATACAACTAAAATTAAAAGAACTATTAAGAAAAAAAAGACTATAACAGACTCATACAGAAAATTCTCAGGCCCCTGGGTGGCTCAGTGGGTTAAAGCCGCTGCCTTCGGCTCAGGTCATGATCCCAGGGTCCTGGGATCAAGGCCCACATCAGGCTCTCTGCTCAGCAGGGAGCCTGCTTCCTCCTCTCTCCTCTCTCTCTGCCTGCCTCTCTGCCTACTTGTAATCTCTCTCTGTGTGTCAAATGAATAAAAATCTTTAAAAAAAAAAAAAATCTCAAGCCCTAACATATAACTCTGAATCAGAAAATCTGCCAGTAAAGCCCAGTAATCTGTATTTAACAAGCCCTCCAGATGATTTTGACACATGCTATGGTTCAACAACTGATAAAACAAAATGCACCTAAACTCTATACATACAAGTTACACATCTGAAACACTGAAAATAAAGAATAAAGATAAAAGGAGATAATCATGAATACATAAACCACAGAAATCCAAGACACAAAAACACATTAGTAACTGAGAAGACTTCCTTTCCTAAAGCATTAAATCCATAAAATAAAAATACTAAAAATAGAAACATTAAATAAAAACATATGCTAATTTATACCATAGAGCTAATCAGTTTTAAAACCATCTTTTTAGGGATGCCTGGGTGGCTCAGTCGGTTAAGCGCTGCCTTTGGTTCTGGTCATGATCCCAGGACTCTGGGATCGAGTCCTGCATCGGGCTCCTTGCTCAGCTGGGAGCCTGCTTCTCTCTCTGCCTATGCCTGCTTGTGCTCTCTCCCTGTCTCAAAGAAATAAATAAAATATTTAAAAACAAAACAAAACAAAAAAACCCACACCTTTTTAAATGCTCAAAGAACATTCTTAAAATCAGCCCATATAGCATGCCTATAAAACCACAAATATTCCACAATGTGGAAAAGGATAGACAAAATACTTGACTAAAAAAAAATTACAACAGAAAAACAAACTTCACTTGTAAATTTCAACATGTACTGGCTTCAACAAACACTTTGGTCAAAGAGAAAATTAAAATAAATTGCAGAATATTCAGAAATATTCAGAAAATTTCAAAAAAAAACCCATCAGAGTCCATAGAATACATTTGAAAAAATGCCTATATTAAGTTTTAACATAATATTCAAATTATTTTAAAAAGAAATAACAAAGTAAGCATTCAAACTAAGGAATTACAACAAGGAAAAGTAAATATAAGAAAAACAGAAAAATTGGGCAGCTCAGTCGGCTGTGTCTGACTCTTGGTTTCAGCTCAGGTCATGATCTCAGGGTCATGAGATTGAGCCCTGCACTGGGCTCTGCACTGAGCAAGGACCCTGCTTGGGATTTTCTCTCTCTTTCTTTGCCCCTCCCCACTGCATGCTCTCTCACTCCCTCTAAAAACAAAAATAATAATAATAAAAAGGAAAACAGAAAAATTATTAAAGATAAATAAATTATTACAAACAAAAACAAATAATAAATTCATAAGTTGGTTCTTAGGGAAAAACTAAAGAGGAATAAAAGCAAAATTACAAAAATAAAAAATGATTATTTGGAAATAACCATAGAGGGCGCCTAGGTGGCTCAGTGGGTTAAAGCCTCTGCTTTCGGCTCAGGTCATGATCTCAGGGTCCTGGGATCGAAGCCTGCATTGGGCTCTCTGCTCAGCAGGGAGCCTGCTTCCCCCTCTCTCTCTGCCTGCCTCTCTGCCTCCTTGTGATCTCCCTCCTGCTGTGAAATAAATAAATAAAATCTTAAAAAAAAAAAAAAGGAAATAACCATAGATAGCAAAGGACTATAGATTATTTGCTCAACTCCATGCAAATAAATTTGAAAACCAAATATAACCTATGAAAACTGAGACCAGAAAAGGAAACAGAAAAGGAAACATAGAAAGAAAAAAAAAAAAAAAGAGGGGCACCTGGGTGGTTCAGTGGGTTAAGGCCTCTGCCTTCGGCTCAGGTCATGATCTCAGGGTCCTGGAATCGAGCCCTGCATCAGGCTCCCTGCTCTGCAGGAAAGCTTGCTTCTCCCTCTCACCCCCCTGCTTGTGTTAGTAAAAGGGAGAACACATGTTAAGTTGTAAAATTTATCAAACTGAGACTACAAATGAAGAGGCTGGCATCCAGGAGAGAGGTTAGAGGGCAACCAGTCCCTCAGAATCTGAGGGAAAAAAAGAGCACTGATCAAGCAAGAGTATCTGGAAATGTTATTTAGATATCTAAAGAATCTCCAGCAACTGTTACTCCAAAAGACAAGGGCTGATAAGACAATTGCCTCAAAAAATTTTTCAAAGGTTGCAGGTTGAGTAACTGTAATCAGCATTTATCCCATTGATACCTGCTGGGTTCTTTCTTACTCACCTGGATAGCACCTCCTTTACATTTCTCTCTCAGGCATTCATCTTCTTGTTAAACTGGTGCCTTAAACTTTTAAACAGTGACACAGGACTTGGATGTTACTGTTGAGGGTCACACCAGTATCCCATAATTCAGGTTGAGGCCATAAGATTCTTGGAAGTTTTAAAGACAAGGCAAGTGCAGTTCCTGTGGATGCACAAGGAAGCTGACCTGTGAAAAAGAACAAAGTAATGACCCTTTGGCTTAGAAGCTGGCGCACACGCATACATGTGAGCACGTGGCATCCCAGGCCAAACCCATTATGCCATTTTAAAGGCTCCACACAGGGGCTCCTGGGTGCCTCAGTCAGTTAAGCATCTGCCCTCAGCTCAGGTCGTGATCACAGGGTCCTGGGATTGAGTCCCACACTGGGCTCCCTGCTCTTCAGGGAGCCTTCTTCTCCCTCTCCCTCTGCCCCTTCCCCCTGCTTCTCCGTGCGTGCTCTCTAATAAATAAATAAAAAAAATTTTAAAAAGGCTTGACACATTTCAGAAATGGGAAACATCATTTTCAGGGATTTAGCTGATACAGAGAAATTACGAGACTGAGTAGTTTGGGTTCTACAGAATCACAACCTGAACAGGTACCTTAAAGCAGGTATCACTTGTGGCCTTGCTCCTGATTGAACAGTCAATTTTCAATATCATTTTCCCCTATAAAACATTTTTCTCATAAATCTGAGGTCATCAACCTTAAATATGGATAAAATGTAAAGGATGTTATTCATGTATTCTTCATGATCAGAGTTCTTAAAATTTTTAGCTGCCTAATAGTTTACCTAGGTTATGTTACTCTAGGAGAAATGAAATATTATAAGTGCCCTATAATTATATGGCCATTCATTGATTCAGCATACATATTTATCATTTATTATGTGTAATTAAGAAATCTGGGCCTCCAATTTGTAATGGGATGTGACAGACAAGGGTCAAACTTACTCAAAAGCTCTTCCCTTAGATGAATAAGGCTTCAAATCTGACTGGACTGACAAAACAGGTAAACCAAGGGAAAATGGATGGAGGCAAACCACAGGAGACAGGGAGTATCAGTATTAACATTTTGGGCATAAAGAGTTTGAAGTTCCTGTGCAACCTTAATGTGGAGCTGTCCATTAGGTAATTGGATATGTGAGTAAGTAGCTCAGGACTTGGCTCAAACAGGAATGGACACTTGTTAGTCACCTGTCAGGTGAGGCCACAGCAATGGAATTTTGTTCTTAGAGGTAAAAAAAAATATATATGATCAAAGTGAGAAAATTAGGAACACTAATAGTTAAGGGACAAACAGAAACATAAGTTACTAGTGGAGCTTTTTTTGGGGGGGTGGTTATTCCTTGGTTTTGACTGGAATTATACGAATGAGAGTAGTATATTGGAAGTCAAGGAAACATTCAAAAATGAGGCAGTGATAAACATCTGAAAAGCAATGGAGTGAACACAGAAATCTAATTCCTCCATTCCAGTTAAAAATGGAAATCTACAAACAGGCAAGCAAAAATGTGTTCCTACCCTAGCCCTAGCTGTTACATCTCCCTCCTCATCAACCTTTATTTTCTGTGTAAACTTCAAAAGTCTCTTTGTGCACCTAAAAATATACATTCTTATTCCCACTTAGTAAAAAAGTAGTACATTACATATTACCAAACAGGGACTTAGCTTTCTTCACAAAACAAAATACCCTGCAGACTTTTAAATCTAAGATGTGATATATATTTCCATTTGCTCAAGTCTTCTTTTGGGTCTTTGGCTAACACAAAAGAATGTAGTGTTATATAGATTTTATGTATTTCTAGTTTATCCCAAGGTGTTTTGTCTGATTTGTCGCTATTGTAAATAAAGTACTGTCTTCATAACTATTACTGATTACTTTTTGTATATACCAAAGCTATTATTTGTGTATATGAGTTTTTGTACCGTGGTACTTTTTCATTTTATTGAAAATTATGTTAAGTGTGATAGAATACTGAAACACAGTGTCGTTTTAGATAAATTTGTTTCACTACGTTTACAAAGACCATTTGGTCTGGGGAAAATCTCGTCAAATTACGAGTCACTGACACGTCGCTTAGAAACAAGGGAGTCTTAAATCAGTTACTTCATATCTATGCACCAAGGACAGGACGGCATCCTTCACAATCTGTGCTGTTTACACTACTAGAAACTAGCTCTTAAAGCTCCTCCTTAGTCCAGGGCTTCTCAAAGCTGCCTCACCAAAGTTCCTCCAAAGAATTACGAAAAGTCCATACACAGGGGGAGTCTAGTAATCCAATAACGAGTTTTTCGTAAATATTTACTTTTAAAAATTGCTAATACTGGGCGCCTGGGTGGCTCAGCGGGTTAAAGCCTCTGCTTTCGGCTCAGGTCATGATCTCAGGGTCCTGGGATCGAGGCCCACATCAGGCTCTCTGCTCGGCAGGGAGCCTGCTTCCTCCTCTCTTTCTGCCTACTTGTGATCTCTCTCTCTGTGTGTCAAATAAAGAAATAAAATCTTAAAAAATATATTAAAAAAAATAAAAATAAAAATTGCTAATACTGATTTTGTTTTCTACTCACAATGAGACTGCCTTTATATAAAAATTGCTTTATCTCTCGATGTCTTAGCCATTTTCCTTTCTTTCAGAAAAACGGATACTCCAGAAAGATACATCTTTATTCTCATTATTTCAGAAACGAGAAAAGTGAGGTTACCACCCCATAAAGCTCACAATGCCATCCATCCTCACAAACTTGGAACCATACAATTCTTACGCAAGTTGTACCCCTACAACCTTCTCACACCCTCCGTCACCCACACGCGAACTCGCCCCAGTTTCCTCCTGCGCCCCTGCCCCCATCCGCACAGGCTTCGAACACTGCACGTCGCAGAAAGCGATTCCTCCTCTTCAGCCACCCCAGCCGTGTCGCAGGTTCTAAGAATCCTCCCCTACAGCCTCCCTAACCGGATTCTGAGCCCAGAACCCCAGGTCCCACGCCCAGATCTGCGCCTAGCGAGGCCGAAACCACACTCACCGACAGACAAAGACGACTATGGCGAGCCAGACATTCTGCGTCTGCGCACTCCTCGGGCTGGCTAGCACTCCCAGAGGTCTCCTGGGCTCCGCCACGCCGGGCTCAGTACCGGACAGAATCTGTCGGTATTGGCCGGTCCTCCGCTTTTCTGACTGCGGACTACATTTCCCATAAGTTTCAGGGGGTTCGAGTGCGCTTTTCGCGCTTTCTTTCCTGCGCCAGTTTGTGAGACTGTCTCCCTGATAGAGGAACAGTGTAAGTAGTCCGAGTCAGAGGACTCAGTTTAATCATCTACCTGTGTTAACTCTACCTTTGGGAGAGGGCAGTGGTGTGCTTTGGGTTACAATAAACTCAGTTCAGCCATGCCGGGCGTACTCCAAGTAGGAGCCAAAGTGTAAGGCTACCTACCCTTGGAGCACCGAGACATTTTGGGACGCAGTTCGTGCCTAAGGGTGGGCGAGGGTCGGGGGGAATCTCGGGCAGGACGCAAGCCGGGCGCTGTCTTCCCCTCGCTAGTGCGGAGCTTAACTACATTTCCCAGGAGGCATCGCGTGCTCGGCTTCTCCCCACAGCGAGGCGGGCGGCTTTGAGCTGAGCTGTATTTAGGCGCGAGCAGTGGTCTCAGCGGCGTGCTCCCGCTGCTAGCAGTTTCAGAGGAGACGGAGGTTGAAAAAAGACCGGAACCCGGCGCCGGGACGGAGACTGAGTGTTAAGTCTTTTCGGGCAGAAGGGGCTGAGGAGGGGCGGTGTTGAAATTTTGTGACCGTCAAGTGGTGTGTGTATGTGCGGTTGTGAATGTGTGTGAGACCGTGTGTGCGGGTGTGGATTGGTTTATCATAACATTATGTTATGTTTGTTTCCTTATGATTGTTCATGTGTGACCGTGTGTAGCACTGGGGGTGGGGGGTTTCCCTGTGACTATGTCCCTGTAGCGGGTATGCGGTTTTGACTGTGTGACTTGGTATTCCACTTTGTAATCTGGTATAGGGAGCTTTGTGACTAAGCCGCCGTGGGTGTTGTAAGTGTGGAGCACCGTGTGGGAAGGGTAGGGAGGGTGTGTGTGACGGAGGGTGTGACACTGTGTCTAGTAGTGGGTGTGAGACTGAGCAGCACTGTGTGTATTTGGGGGGGTTGTGTTGGTCACTGTGTCACACGTAATCTTATATGGGAACACAAGACAAGAAGGCTCTGCCAATTGACACTGAAGGCCTTGACTCTTCTCTCTGACCCTGAGATTGATTTGGAAGCTCTGGTTTCCTCTGATGGCGAGGGCGGCGTGTGGCAGGTGTAACCAGTTAACTTTCTCATCCCGGCTCCAAGAATGGTCTGTTGTCTCCTTCCCGGTCTCTATCCTTCTCCAAGAACGTTGGAGGAGTAAATAATTGTTGTGACAATTAAAACTTATGTTTAAGGTGACTTAGTATTTTCTCTTTATCTCCGAAATGCCTGATTTTTTTTCAGGCTTGATTTTTTTTCTTAGTGAACGCCTAACAAAGTCCCCTCAAGTAACCTGGAACCTAGTGTTTCTCTTAGAAAATATCTTCCTTGCACTCCCAGTTTTTTTTATTAATATAGCAAAAGTACATTTTATTTATTTGTTTATTTAAAAAGATTTACTTATTTGAGAGAGAGAGAGAGCGCGCGCGCAAAGCGCGAACGGGGAGCGGGAGGGGCAGAGGGAGAGGAAGATAATCTCAAACCAACTCTCTGCCTGGAGCAGGAGGCACAGTTGAATCCCGGATCCTGAAAACAAGACCTGAGGGAAACCAAGAGTTGGTTGCTTAGCAGACTGAGCCACCCAGGCCCACACAAATAGTACATTTTATATTGAGTTCTGAGTATATTGGTTTTATTTACCTATATATAGAAACCTGTAGACTCATATACACACATATATACATATTTTCATTTAAGTGGTACTGTAACTTATCACATAATTGAAAATTCTTTGAGAATATATTTTAAGTTTTTATTTTAATCACCTGGGATCGCTTGTCACCCGTGCACACCTTAATTCCCATCACCTGTTTCCAACCATCCTCCCCTCCCCAATCTCAATCCACCTACTCTCTGGTAACCATTAATTCTCTATAGTTAACAGTCTGTTTCTTGGTTTGTCTTTCTTTTCCCCTTTACTCGCTTATTTTGTTTCTTAAACTCCACATATGAGTGAAATCATATGGTATTTGTCTATGACTTATTTCACTTAGCATTACACTCTCTAGCTCCATCCATGTCCTTGCAAATGGCAAGATTTCATTCCTTTCTGTGGTTGAATAATAATTCATTGTATGTATATACCACACTTCTTTATCCATTCACAATCAATGGACACTTGGGCTTCTTTCATATCTTGGCTATTGTAAATAATGATGCTATAAACATAGGGGTGCATGTATCCCTTTGAATTAGTGTTTTTGTATTTTTTGGGTAAATACCCAGTAGTGTGATTTCAAGATCAGATAGTAGGGTAGTTTCATTTTTAATTTTTTGAGGAACCTCCATATTCTTTCCACAGTGGCTGCATCAGTTTGCATTCCCACCAAAGTGCACAAGGGTTCCTTTTTCTCCACATCCTTGCCAACAGCTGTTGTTTTTTATGTTGTTTATTTCAGCCATTCTGTCAGGTGTGAGGAAGGACTCCTTGTAGTTTTGATTTGTATTTCCCTGATGATGTGTTGAACATCCTTTCATCTATACATCTTGGAAGAAATGTCTGTTCATGTCTTCTGCCCACTTTTTATTAGATTATTTGCTTTTTGGGTGTTGAATTTTATAAACTCTTTATATTTTGGATACTAACCCTTTATTGGATATATCATTTGCAAATATCTTCTCTCATTCTGTAGGCTGCTTTTTGGTTTTGTTGATTGTTTTCTTCACTGTGAAGAAGCTTTTTATTTTGATGTAATTTCAATAGTTTATTTTTGCTTTTGTTTCCCTTGCCTCAGGATGCCTATATAGAAAAAAGTTGCCATGGCCCCAATGTTAGAGAAATTACTGCCTGTGTCCTTTTCTATGATTTTTATGGTTTCAAGGTCTCACATTTAGGTCTTTAATCCATTTTGAATTTATTTTTGTGTATGATCCAAGAAAGTGATCCAGTTTCACCCTTTTGCATGTTGCTGTCCAGTTTTCCCAGTACTTGGGTTTTTGTTGTTTTTTTTTTTTAAGATTTTATTTATTTGACAAAGAGAGCACAAGTAGGCAAAGCAGCAGGCAGAGGGAGAGGGAGAAGCAGGCTCTCCGAGGAGCAGGGAGCCCGATGCAGGACTCAATCCCAGGAAGCTGGGATCGTGACCTGAGCCGAAGGCAGCAGCTTAACCTACTGAGCCATCCAGGTGCCCCCCAATACTTGTTTGTTGAAGAGACTCTTTTCCCATTGAATATTCTTTCCTGCTTTGTCAAAGATTGGTTTACCATTTAGTTGTGGGTTCTATTCTGGGATTTCTATTCTGACTATATGTCTATTTTTATGCCTGTACCATACTGTTCTGATTATTACAGACTTGTAATATAATGTGAAGTCAACTTGTAATGAATCCAGCTTTACTTTTCTTTATCAAGGTTGCTTTGACTATTCCGGGTTTTTTTTTGTTTTTTGTTGTTGTTGTTCCTTACAAATTTTAGGATTGTTCTACTTCGGTGAAAAATGCTGTTGGTATTTAGATAGGGATTGCATGTTTTGGGTAGTGTAGACATTGTAACAATATTTCTTCCAGTCCATAAGCATGAAATTTCTTAACACTTCTTTTCTCATTTTCAATTTTTCCACCAGTGTTTTGTAGTTTTCAGAGTATAGGTCTTTCACCTCGTTGGTTAGGTTTATTCCTAGGAATCTTACTATTTTTGGTGCAATTGTAAATGAGATTGTTTTCTTATTTTCTATTTTTGCTGCTTCATTATTGGTGGGTAAAAATGCAACAGATTTTTATAGGTTTATTTTGTATCTTGACACTTTAATGAATTCATTTATCAGTTCTAGCAGTTTCTTGATTGAGTGTTTTGGGTTTTTTACATATTGTATCCTGTCATCTGCAAATACTGAAAATTGTACTTCTTCCTGATTTGGATGCCTTTTATTTCTTCTTGATTGCTGTGGCTAGTTCTTCAATTACTATCTTGAATAAAAGTGGTGAGAGTAGACATCCTTGTCTCATTCCTGACTTTAGGGGCAAGGCTCTCAGTTTTTCCTCATTGAGGATGATGTTAGTTGTGGGTTTTTCGTATATGGCCTTTATTATGTTGAGATATGTTCTAACACTACTTTGTGGAGGGTTTTTATCATGAATGGGTATTGTACTTTGTCAAGTGCTTTTTCTGCATCTATCGACATGGTCATATGGTTCTTATCCTTCCTCCTATTGATGTGTGAGGTATCAGGTATCATTTGCAAATATTGAACCACCCTTGCAACCCAGGAATAAATCCCCTTTCATCATGGTGAATGATTTTTTTAATGTATTGTTGGATTCGTTTGCTAGTATTTTGTTGAAGATTTTTGCATCTCTGTTCATCAGAGATATTGGTCTATAGTTCCCTTTCTTTGAGGTGTCTTTACCTGGTTTTGGTACTAGTAATGCTGGCCTCATGGAATGAATTTGGAAGTTTTCCTCCTCCTCCTCACTCTCTCTCTTTTTTTAATAGCTTGAGAATATAGGTATTAAATCTTTTTAAATGTTTAGTAGAATTTGCCTGTAAAGCCATCTGGTCCTGGACTTTGTTGGAAGTTTTTCGATTATTGATTCAGTTTCAGTGCCGGTAATTGGTCTGTCCAAATTTTTTTCCTGCATCAGTTTTGGTAGGTTATATGTTTCTAGGAATTTATCATTTCTTCTAGGATGTTTAGTTTGTTGGCATATATTTTTTCATAATATTCTCTTGCATTTATGTGGTGTTGGTTGTTTTCTTCTCTCATTTGTGTTTTTATTTGGTCCTTTCTCTTTTTTCTTGATAAATCTGGCTAAAGTTTATCAATTTTATTGATATTTTCCAAGAATCAGCTCCTGTTTTCATCTGGTCTACTGTGGGGTTTTTTTGTTGTTTTTGGTTTTGGTTTCTGTACTATTTATTCCTGTTCTAATCTTTATTATTTCCTTCTTTTTGCTGGTTTTAGGTTTTGTTTGTTGTTCTTTATCTAGCACCTTTAGGTTATGTTAGCTTCTAAGCTTATGTTATTTAGGATTTTTCTTGCTTCTTGAGGTAGGCCTGTATTGGTATAAACGTCCCTCTTAGAACCACTTTTGCTGCATCCCAAAGGTTTTGAACCATTGTGTTTTTATTTTCATGTATTTTTTTATTTCCTGGTTGACCCATTCATTGTTTAGTAGCATGTTATTTAGCCCCCATGTATTTGTGGTCTTCCATATTTTTTCTTATGGTTGACTTCTAGTTTTCCATATTTTTTCTTGTTGATTTCTAGCAATAATAGTGTTGTGGTCAGAAAAGATGCATGGTACAATGTTATTCAATCTTTTTTTTTAAGATTTATTTATTTGAGAGAGAGAGAAAGAGAGTGCAAGCAGCGGTAAGGGCAGAGGGAGAGAGAGAGAGAATTCCAAGCATCCTTTTTGCTGACCCCAGAGCCCATGAGGGGGCTCAATCCTACAACCCATGGGATCATAACCTGAGCTGAAACCAAGAGTCAAACACTCAACCGACTGAGCCACCCAGCCGCCCCTAACTTCATTTAGTCTTTTGGAATTTGTTAAGGTTTGCTTTTTGGCCTAATACGTGATTTGGCCTAATACATGATACATGGAAAATGTTCTATATGCCCTTGAAAAGAGTGTGTATCTCGCTGTTTTAATATGGAATGTTCTGAATATATCTGTTACATCCATCTGATCTGGTGTGTCATTCAAAGCCATTGTTTCCTTGTTGACTTTCTGTTTGGATGATATGAACATTGATGTAGGTGGGATGTTAATGTCTCTTGCTATTTTTGTATTATTAGAGCTTAGTTTCTTTATATTTGTTATTAACTGTTTTAAGTGCTCACATGTTGTGTAGGTAAATATTTACAATTGTTATATCTTCTTGTTGCAGTGTCCCCTTAACTGTTACATAGTGTCCTTCTTTCTCTCTTGTTTTAAAACAACAGTAATTGTTTTAAAGTCTATTTTGTTTGATATATTTATTGCTACTCTGGCTTTCTTCTGACATCTATTTGCATAATAAACGTTTCTCCATTCTTTCACTTTCAATCTGCTGGTGTCTGGTTCTAAAATGAGTCTCTTGTAGGCAGCATATAGATGGGTCTTGTTTTTTTTTATCCCTTCTATCACCCTATGTCTTTTTTTTTTTTTTAAGATTTTATTTATTTTAGAGAGAGCACACGTGCAAGTTGGGGGAGGGGAGGAGCAGAAGGAGAGAGAGGGAGAATCCGAAGCCGACTCAGCACTGATCAAGGAGCCTGATGCAGGGCTCAATCTCATGACTGTGAGATCATGACCTGAGCTGAAATCAAGAGTCTGACACTTAACTGACTGAGCCACCCAGGCTCCCCATATCACCCTGTGCCTTTTGGTTAGAGCGATTAGTCCATTTACAAAGTAATTATGGATATGTATTTATTGCCTTTTTATTACTTGTTTTATAGTTTCCTAAGATTTTCTCTGATTCTCATCTTTCACTCTTTCATGGTTTGCTGGCTTTATTTAGGGATATATTTGGGTTTCTTTCTCTTTTTCTTTGCATATCTATTTGTGATTTTTGGTTTGTGGTTTCCATCAGGTATGTATATGACATCTACGTATAGCAGTCTATATTAAGTTGATGGTCATTAAAATTTGAACCCATTCTTTACTCCTCCCATCCCTACGTTTTAGGTATATGGTGTCATATTTTACATTCTGTGTGTGTGTGTGTGTGTGAAAGAGAGCGAGAGAGAGAGAGAGAGAGAGAGAGAGAGAGATTCTTGACTGGTTTTCTATAGAAATATTCATTTTTACTGCCTTTGTGTTTCCTACCTTCATACTGTCATTTTTAGTTTTTCCTTTCCACTCAAATAGTCCCCTTTAATATTTCTTGCAGAGCTTGTTTAGTGGTCATGAATTTTTAGTTTTTGTTTGTGTGGGGAACTCTTGCTCTCTCCTTCTATACTGAATGAGAACCTTGCTGAATAGAGTATTCTTGGCCACAGGTTTTTCCCCTTCAGCACTTTGAATATATCATGCCACTCCTTTCTGGCTTGGAAAGTTTGTGCTGAAAAATCTGCTGACAGCCTTGGGGTTCCCTTTGTATGCAGCTGTCTTCTTTTGTCTTGCTACTTTTAATATTTTTTCTATTATTATATTTTGCCAATATGATTATGATTATCTTGGTGTGGATCTGCTTTTGTTGATTTTTTTGGGCATTCTCTGTGCCTCCTAGATCTGGATATCTGTTTCTTTCCCCCAGATTAGGGTAGTTTTCAGCTATTGTTTCTTCAAATAAATGCTCTGCTTCCCTTTCTCTTCTTCTTCTGGGACTCCTATAGTACAAATATTGTTACTGATGGAGTCACTGGGTTCCCTAAGTCTATTCTCGGTTTGCATAATTCTTTTTTCCCCCTCTTTTGTTCAGTTTGATTACTTTTCATTACTGTCCTCTAAGTCATTCATTTGTTCTTCTCCTTCTTATAGACTGTTGTCATTCCATCAAATGTGTGTCTTATTTATTAAACCCTTTATCTCTGCTATGTTATTTCTTATTCCTGGGTTAATTGTTTCACTGATGTCTTCCACTCTTATGTCAAGACTGGTGAATATCTTTAAAATCATTGCTTTAAATTCTCTATCGAGTATGTTACTTCTGTTTTGCTTAGATCTCCAGCTAAGGTCTTGTCCTGTTCTGTGGCCTTGTCCTGTTCTTTTTTTCAAAGATTTCATTTATTTATTTGACAGAGAGAGAGAGAGATCACAAGTAGGCAGAGAGGCAGGCAGAGAGAGAGGAGGAAGCAGGCTCCCTGCTGAGCAGAGAGCCTGATGTGGGGCTCGATCCCAGGACCCTGAGATCATGACCTGAGCCAAAGTCAGAGGCTTTAACTCACTGAGCCACCCAGGTGCCCGCCTTGTCCTATTCTTTCATTTGGGACAAATTCCTCTGTCTTCTCATTTTGTCTCTGTACCTGTTTCTCTGTGTTAAGAAGGTCAGCTATGTCTTCTGTTCTTGATTGCAGTGGCTTTATGAAGACAAGGTCCTGTAGTGCTCTGCAGTATAGTGTCCCGTGTTCCCTAGGGACTATTGCTTCTGGGAGTGTCTCCAGTGTGTTCTGCATATGCTCTGTTGTTGTGTGCTGGCTGCTGTATCCTCCAGACCAGTTGTCTACAAACGATCTCTTTGCCTTTTGTGGGCAGTGTTTGGTCCCTGGCCTAAATGTGGTATGTTTTTACTAGGTATGCTCTGGTCTGCTTGTGAAATCAGACCTGTCACTGCTGCCATTGGAATCGAGGCCTTGCAAAGCTCCCAGTTCTAGAGATGGGGTGTTGACAGGGATTAGAGTTCATCTTCTGGGGGAGGGGCTTGGTGTGCTGGAACAGAGGCAAGCTGAATGGGAAGAACCAATCTTCTGGAGTTCTGGGACTGGGTGGGGAGTTTTGGTGTAAGTTCCCACTAGTTCCCACAGGTGGCCCCATGCTTATTTTGAGGGGTGAGGGAGGGAAATGGGTCCTGCCAGTTTCTTTGTTCCCAGAGGGGTCTCTCTCTGAATGCAAAGGCTACCTCTTTGTGACACACTTTGAGCTGAGTAACCTTCCCACTGTGTGCCCCAGGTGCCCTTCAGATCGCTATTTCCACGCTGTAGGTTTACAGGCTCTTTGTCCTGCATTCTCTCCAAGAGAAGCTCCAATGTCCTCCAAGCTCTTCCAGTCCTGCTGGTTATTTGAAATTGAATCAGTTAGTGGAGCACAGATTCTGGCAGCAACCAGAAATGTATCCCACCCGTAAGGTGAAAGCAAGAGGTTTTTATGAGAAAGGATGTGGGGGGCAGTTACATGATTCGGATAAAAGAAAAAAAAGTTAATTTTTACTCACAGGCAGAACCAATGTGGTTACACACTGACTGTTCTCTTGGTATTCTTAAATGAAATTGTTCCTCCTATGCATTAGTTAGATTGTCTTCAGAAAGTCCACAGCCAGCAGTTTTATTGATCAAGATATTCGTTGCCCCATTGATTTTACAGATAATTGCCTATAAAACAGTTGCTGCTTCTGGGTCAGACCAAGGGTCTTTTAGCCCAGTTCAAGATTATTAGATCATGAGCCACTTGATTTTTTTGTTTTAGATTTTTTAAGATTATTTATTTTACAGAGAGAGAGACAGAGTGAGAAAGAACACAGCAGGGGGAGTGGGAGAGGGAGAAGCAGGCTTCCACTGAGCAGGGAGCCTGATCCAGGGCTCCATCCCAGGACCCTGGAATCATGACCTGAGCTGAAGGCAGACGCTTAATGACTGAGCCATCCAGGCACCCCTACCCATTTGTTTTGGAAAGGAAAATGAAGTGAGCCTTTCCGTCTGTCTGTCTTTCTCTCTCTCTCTTTCTCTGTGTCTCTTTTCTTCTTTCCTTCCTTCTTTTTTAAGAATTTATTTATTTGAGAGAGAGAGATAGAGTGTGCATAAGAGCACAAATGGTAGAGATGGAGAAGCAGGCTGCCTATGGAGCAGGGAGCCTGATGCGGGGCTTGATCCCAGGACTTGGGGATCATGACTTCAGCCAAAGGCAAACGCTTAAACAACTGAGCCACCCAGGCTCCCAGAAAATGGAGCTTTTCGTGGGGCACCTGGGTGGCTCAGTTGGTTAAGCGTCTGCCTAAGCTCAGGTCATGATCTTGAGTTCCTGGGATCGAGCCCTGAATCACGCTCCCTGCTCAGCTGGGAGCATGTTTCTCCCCTCTCCTCCTCCCCCTGCTCTCTCTTTCTCAAATAAATAAGAAATTAAAAAAAAAGAAAAGAAAAGAAAAGGAGGGGCACCTGGGTGGCTCAGTGGGTTAAGCCTCTGGCTTCGGCTCAGGTCATGATCTCAAGGTCCTGGGATCGAGTCTCACATCGGGCTCTCTACTCGGCAGGGAGCCTGCTTCCTCCTCTCTCTCTGCCTCTCTGCCTACTTGTAATCTCTCTCTCTGTCATATAAATAAATAAGATCTTAAAAAAAAATCATGCCCAGCAGTAGAAATAGACATATCCTGCATGAAGAAGCATGACCTTTAAGTGTGTAAGTGCCCAAAAAATTCCCTGCCCCTACATGCTTAGCCATCACCCCTTTCCTGCTTAAATCTCTTTAAAGCTCTCCTTGACCTCTCCTGGGGAGACAGCCTGAGGATCTTCCCTTTTGTGCTGTCTCCCTGTGCTTGAGCCAAAGTCCAATAAAGGGTTGCCTGGAACTCCTGTTTGGCCTCTAAACAGCCCAAGGGCCCAATTCAGTATCGAGGTCACTTCCTCTGGGGAAAACACCTTATTAAGTGGGTTTCCTCATTTTGCTTTGGGGGATGGATGGGGGCATTTCTGGGGGAGGTTGAAAGTGCTATTAGGTTAGGTATTAAACCCCTGTAATTCCATTTTGGGCCAGTGGTTTTCTTTTAAAATAGTTATTTTGCTAGCAAAATGAGTTTATTGAAAATTGCAGATGAATTACAGTTTGGGACAAGAAAACCATGGCAAATCACAGACAAGTCTGAAGAAACAAAGGGGAAGGTCAGCTTTTACTAGGTATTAGTAGGAAATTGGGGAGGGTTGTTTTGAACACAAGTTCACTGGAAAAGAACAAGAGTTTGAGGTTGTAGTGTTTTCTTACTGGCTGCAAGTGGTGGTTAGTGCATTGTCGCAGGGGCAAGGAGAGATTTTCCCTCTTTTTATTAAATGCAGGAAATAAAATTCCTACCTGAAAAATATCCTCCCTTGGCAGAATAAGAATTATCTTCCTTCTTGCTGCTGGTTATGCAAACTGCAAGGAGTGGTTCATGGGAGGTTTAAATGAGGTTTTCTTTACTCATTTTCACTTTTTTTTTAAATACAGTGTTACAATTGTTTCAGGTGTCATTTTCACACTTTTTAACACTCCATAAAAATCCAGGAGGACAGGATTTGGAGAGTTTCTGGTTGGCGTACATGTGGAAGTTTTGGGGAGAATGGCAACCTCATAGAGGGCATGGAAGCTCTTTGCCTTTTCTCCATACCTTGCCCTATGCATCTCCTCCATCAGAGTTTTCCTGAGTTCCTTTTATAGTAAACTGGTAATCTGTTAAGTAAAATGGTTTTCTGAGTTCTGTGAACCACTCTTTTTTTTTTTTTTTTAATTTATTTGACAGAGAGAGAGATCACAAGTAGGCAGAGAGGCAGGCAGAGAGAGGAGGAAGCAGGCTCCCTGCTGAGCAGAGAGCCCGATGTGGGCCTCGATCCCAGGACCCTGAGATCATGACCTGAGCCGAAAGCAGAGGCTTTAACCCATTGAGCCACTGGGCGCCCTCAAATCCCAGGACCCTGAGACCAAGACATGAACTGAAGGCAAACGCTTAACCAACTGAGCCATCCAGGTGCCCCTATTCTTTTGGACACTTTAAACTTGAAAAGAGCAGACAACATTAGAAGTAGGGAGATTTAAAAAGTGGGGAAAGATTTTTTTAAAAGAAGGAAATTGTGATATTTAAGGAAGAGATAGTGGTGACCCAAGCTAGTGTGTTAATAGTGGAGCTAGGAATAGAGGAATTTGAGATATAGTCAGAGGGAAAATGTTAGAATTTGCTGAAGGAGGAAAAGGAGAAGGAAGAATAGAAAATGATACTGAAATTTTCGATTAGGTTTGACAGAACACAAGCCAAAGAAACATGCAAATTGTACCTGCTGGGCCATCTTCCCCCAGAAGACTGTTGGCCTGGCAGAGACTGAAATAATTTGTCACCATTATTCAGTCTTGAGTTTGGGCCCTTCTAATGATTATCACATGACCTGGCCTTTCATATTAAATATAAAGAATAAAGGTACAAAAATTGAGGGTAGCAGACTAGTAAGAATATTTTCTGAAGATAAGGACTTGGTTCTTTGAGTGTGGTTAAAACCATTTGGGTGTGCTGGTGTTTCTCAGAAGTGAAAATCAAGATGAGTCTTTGCCCAGTACCATTGTGTCTGTAGTCTATCCACCCTAATTTCCTTGAACATGGATTGTTTTTCCCAGTCCTCTCTGTCACAGTCTATGTTGAGAGGTTCTCACTTCTCAAACTTCCTCCTCCCTGACTATATTGCCTCCAGTACTGATTGCACCTTGAAATTTACTGTCACTTCAATTCGGATTATTACCCGTTCTGACTTAGTAAGAGTAACTGTAGAAATGCAGTGACCATAGTAGAAAATACACGAGAAAATAAATGACAAGTTTGTGATTCTTTTTTTTTTTTTAAGACATTTTTATTTATTTGAGAGAGAGAGAGTGAAAGCAAGAGGGAGCACAGAGTGAGGTGAGGAGTAAAAGGAGAAGCAGACCCTGCTGCACAGGGAGCCTGATGCAGGACTCATCTCCGGACTCCAGGATCATGACCTGAGCTGAAGGCATATGTTTAACCGACTGAGCCACCCAAATGCCCAAGTTTGTGATTATTAATAGGGAAATACCAGAAACATTCCTATTAAGTTAAGAAAGAGACAATCTATCCATTTTTTTCTACTACTGGTTAACATTTCTTTAGAGGTGCTAATAGAGTAATTCAACAAGAAAAAGCTTAGAGGTAAAACAAAATTCTGAAAAGAAATAATATCATTAAATGCTTGATCTGTAAGGAGTATGCAGAGAGGAAAAAGGTTAATTTTTTTAACACCCTCTGAATCTGAAGTTGAATTAAACAGACTCACTAACCATTAATTAATGAAGGACTCTGTCAATCTTCGTTCAATCTCCACCCTATTTCCATTCTCCCGTTATAGACATTCAAAATATCTTTATATCGAATATGTTCTTTCAAAGTCATATATTTTACAAGCTTGTATTTTTTAAATCTATACACATTATCTTCTGTTCCTTTTTCTTTTTCACTAACCACCATGTTATTACAATCCTCCTGTTGCAATGTAAACATTTCTCAGGACATCTACTTTTTGCCTATCTGCTCTTCCAGGGGGTGGACCCTTAGGTTACCTCTAATACCTGACCACCATAAGAAATTAAATGAACATCCTTGTATATTTCCCTTTATGGACCTGTTTGAGAATTTCGAAGGCCATTGATAGCTGGATCATAAGGTATGAGTTTACTTGTATGAGTAGTGTCAAATCACCTTTAGATTGTTTGTACAAGTCTACATTTCTACTAGCATTGGATATGAGTGTTTCTGTACCCCTAAATCTGTAATGAACAATGCACTGTCTAGCTTTTTCACATTTATGAGTCTAAAGTTTCTAAAATATTTGTACTATTTTGTAATATTTGTAGTATTACTTTGCTTTTCCCTGATTGCCAGTGCTTTTGAGTATTTTTTTTAACGCTTGTCAGCTTTTGAGCTTCTTTATTTATAAATTGCCTCTTTGTACCTTGTGCTCACATTTCAATTCAGACTGCTGCCTTTTTCTTGCTGATTTGCAAGTTTCTTAAACATTCTACGTATTAATTCTCTGACAGTTTTAGATTCTGCAAATAATCCTATTCTATATGCTGTTTCTGTTTATTATTAAACAGAAAGCCTTTATTTTAATACCGTAGTTGCATATTTCCCCCCTGTGGTTTGTAGTACTAAATTGCTATTTGTTTTTCTGTTGTGATCATGAAGAAATTCTCCAGTTTTGTCTATTAACTTTGTAGTTTTACCTTAGACATTTAGGTATTTAACCCATTCCAGAGCCCAGTTTTGTATTTTCACTTTTTTTTTTTAAGTTTTGTTTATTTGTTTGAAAGAGAGAGAAAACAAGTAGGGAGGAGGGGCAGAGGGAGAAGGAGAAACAGGCTCCCTATTGAGCAAGGAGCCTGATGCAAGGCTCAATCCCAGGATCCTGGGATCATGCATGACCTGAGCCAAAGGCAGATGCTTACCGACTGAACCACCCAGGCACCCCCCCAGTTTTGTATTTAAAAAAAAAAAAAAAAAATCTCCCGGGGCACCTGCGTGACTTAGTGAGTTAAGCATCTGCGTTTGGCTCAGGTCATGATCCCAGGGTTGTGGGATTGAACCCCACATCAGGCTCCTTGCTCAGTGGGGAGTACTTCTCCCTCTGCCCCTGCTCGTGCTTTCTCTCTCTCTCTCTCTCAAATAAATAAAATCTTTAAAACCTCATATTTTCCCATAATTGCCTCTTTCAACCCTTCTCTGTGAGGTTATATTTTTTTCCCTACCCATGGATGAAATGTTTGACAAGTGCTTTTACAGTCTTTACTAGTAAATAATCTAGTGGACCAGATGGATCTCCCTCAGTTTGCCACATAAAATGCTCAGAGCCTTGTATTAATTGGACTCAACTCTGTTTAAAATTAAAATTTCTCTCTTCCTACAGCTCAGTCTTTTTAAAAATTGAGTTTCCTCTATATTTAATGCAACAGTTAATTAATAATATAATTAACAACATTCACAACGTAATAGCACCTCAGTCTAAAAGACAGAAGAAACCTATGGCCGCCTGGATGGCACAGTGGGTTAAGAATCTGATTCTTGCTCTCTGCTCAGGTTGTGATCTCAGGGTTGTGAGACTGAGCCCTGCATTGGGCACTGCGCTCAGCACAGAGTCAGCTTGAGTTTCTCTCTCTTCCCTTTGCTCCTCCCCCACATGCTTGCTCTCTCACTCTCTAAAATAAACAAATCTATATATACATACATATATAGATATAGATGTGTGTGTGTGTGTATAAAGATAGTCGTCTATGGAAGAAGGAGAATGTGTGCAATTTTTCTGTTTCTCCTCCATGTTCTTCTAATCTTTGCCCAACAGTAGATTGTCCCTAAAGTAGGAGCACAGGAATGGAAGAAAGATAAGAGACAGGAAAGGTCTTACTCATCTAATACTGTTGTAATCAATTTTTGGTTTTCTCCTCTGTTGGTGCATATTCAAAGCTGACCCTTTTTCTTGTCTTTTGCCTTTCTGGGTTTCTGAGTAAATACCTTGCTGAAGATACCTATCTGCAGGGGAAGCCATGAGACTGGCATATCCCCTTCACAGAGGCCACTTAAAATCCTTACATTGCCCCCAGGTCCCCAGGAATACAGTGGTCAACCTTCTCTGGTGGATTAAATTGCTTCTCCAGAATTTCTCTAGGACAAGATGGATTGCCCCAGGCCAGATCCCTCCATGTCGTCCACATCTAGCCACCAGGTGGGAATTAGGCTCCCATTTCTTTTTTCCCCCAGATGGCAGGAGAGAAATTTCTCCTAAGAGATCCTTTACTATACTCCACTTTGGATTTTAGAGGCCCTGGGATCTCTAGGGTCCACTTGCTTTGTTTGAGAAAACGAAGAAAAATCCATCTACGTTCCCCGGGGGGCTGAGAAACACTGACAACTCTATCCTTAAATAGTCTTGCCTCACAAAAACAGTCTTTTTCCTCATCTTCTCCAATTTCTCCAGTTTCTCAAATACCTTGAGGTATGTTGAACTGAGGGTGGCAAAATTTGTTTATAGCCTGTTCTTAGTTTTCAAATCTTATATAGCTATCTAGAACCTCATTTTGGAATGTAGCATATGTTGTGCCTATTTTCTTTTTCTTTTTCTTTGGTTGCTCAGGAGAAACTGATACAGAATGAGTTCTAGTTCAACATTCAGTTTATAAATTGAAAACAGTTTTAAGCAATAAGAGACTTTAAGTTGGGTATAAAAATAAACACACCAAAATCAATATACATTATATATAACATGGATATATGTGAAAACTATAACAGAAGATTAATGGGGAAAAAACTTAAAAGACCCCAGGAATAATAGACACAAAATATGATAGTAATGAATAAAGTCAATAAGAAATGAGCATAATCTTATGAAGAGAACTTGAATAGGGAAGAAGCAATCAGGAAAAAAAACATAGTATAGAAAGCCTCAAACAATTAAAGATTTAAAAGCAATTTATAGGGGCACCTGGGTGGCTCAGTCAGTTAAGTATCCAACTCCTGGTTTCAGTTAAGGTCACAATCTGAGAGTCATGAGATCGAGCCCCACATTGGGCTCTGTGCTCAGCTTGAGAATTTTTTCCTCCTCTTTCTCCCCTTGCTCCTCCCCTTACTCCTGTGCTCTCTCTCAAATAAGTAAACAAATATAATCTTAAAACCATTTTATAAAAATTTAATATAATCCCAACCTGATAATTTTTTTTTTACATAAGACAGGTTGTTTCTAAAGTTCATGTCAAAACACAAATATGGTAGAATAGAAAAATTCTCAAAAAGAATAATTCATGACACGTGTTCTACCATATATAAATATATAAATATATAAATATATAAATAAATATAAATATATAAATATAATATAGCAATATTAAATTACCATAGTGGCAAGGATACTGGGAAATGAGCAGATGAATCAGTGAAACTAAATAGAGTCCAGAAGCAGGGACGCCTGGGTGGCTCAGAGAGTTAAGCATCTGCCTTTGGCTCAGGTCATGATATCCGGAATCTTGGAATTGAGTCCAGCTCCCTGCTCAGTGAGGAGTCTGCTTCTCCGAGTCCCTTACCCCACTCATGCTGGGCTTGATTCCAGGACCCTGGGATGATGACCTGAGCTGAAGGCAGACACTTAATGACTGAGCCACCCAGGCACCCCAGAACTAAACTTTTTTAAGTGATATAGAGGTACTGCAAATCTGTAAGAGGAAAAAATCCAAAAGAAATCAGACAAGTAATATATAAAGATAGTTCATAGAACAGGAAATAAAAATGACTTTATGGGTTTATTAGTCCTCTCAGGCTGTCAGAATACTATAGACTGGGTAAATTTACAGAAATTAATTTTCTCATGCTTCTAGAAGGTGAAAGTCCAAGATCAAGGTGTCAGCAGAGTTGGTTTCTGGAGAGAACTCTATTTTTTATTCAGTTAAGTTGACATATAACATCGTATTAGTTTTCGATGTACAACAAAGTGACTTGATATATGTATATATTACAAAATGACTGCCACAATAACTTTACTTAACATCCGTCACATTGTTACAAAATTTTTTGAATACAAGCCTACTCTCCTAGCTGTTTTCAAATACATAATACAGTATAATTGATTATAGTCAACTTGCTGTACATCTCCGAGACTTATTTATCCTATAACTAGGAGCTTGGACCTTTTGACCACCAGTACCTGTTTTCCGCACCCCTCTACTCCCCACCTCTGGCAAGCACCAGTATGTTCTCTGTATCTATGAGTTTAGCTCTTTTCTTTTTTAGATTCCAGATATAAGGGAGGTAATACCTTATTTGTCTTTCTATGACTTACTTCACTTAGCATGATGTTGTCAAGGTCCATCCATGTTGCAAGTGGCAAAATTTCCTTCTTTTATAAGGCTAAATAATAGTCTATTGTATGTATGTACACACAGTTTCCGTATCCATTCATTCATTGATGGACGTGTAGATTGTTTCCCTGTCTTAGCTATTCTTAATACTGCTGCAGTGAACATGGGGTGCAGATATCTTTTCAAGACAGTGATTTCATTTCCTTCAATAAATACCCAGAATTGGAATTCTGGATCCTATGGTGGTTCTGTTAAGTCTTTGAGGAAACTGGTGTTTTCCATAGTGGCTATACCAATTTACATTCCCACCAACAGTACAGAAGCGTTACCCTTTCTCCACATCCTCACCAACACTTGTTATTTCTTGACTTTTTGGTAACAGCTACTCTAGTAGATGTGGTGATATCTCACTGTGGTTTGCATTTGCCTTGATTTGCATTTCCCTGATGATTAGTGGTGTTGGGTACCTTTTCATATACCTGTAGGTCATTTGTATATCTTTGGTAAAATGCCTTTGTCAAATTTTTAATTGGATCTTTTTTTTCTGTTGACTCATGAGTTCTTTGTATATTTTGGATAATAATGCCTTATATATTATTTTCAAGTGTTTTCTCCCCTTTCATAGTTTACCTTTTCATTTTGTTGACTTTTCAGTTTGATCTAATCTGCACTTGTTTAGTTTTGCTTTAGATGTCAAATCCAAAAAATCATCAGGAAGGAGGTCTAGGAGCTTATTAATCTCTGTAGTGTCCTTCTTTACCTGTTTTTACAGTCTTTGTTTTAGAATTTATTTTGTCCAATGTAAGTATTGCTACCCTTTCTCCTCAATTCTGTTTACATGATAAATGTTTTCTTATCCCTTCACATTCAATCTGAATATGTCTTTAAGTCTGCAATTAATCTCTTGTAGGCAGCATGTAGGTGAGCCTTACGTTTTTGTTCATTTCATCACCCTCTGTCTTTTGATTGGAGCATTTAGTCCAATTACAAAGTTTAGTCCATTTACAGTCAAAGTAATTATTGAAAGGTATGTATTGATATTTGTTTTATGGTTGTTTTGTAGTTCATGTTCCTTCTCTCACTGTTTGCTGGCTTTTATTAGTGATATACTTGGGTTCCTATGTGGGGTGGGTTTTTTTTTTTTTTGGCATATTTATTACCAGTTTTTGATTTTTGGTTACCATTAGATTTATATATAACATCATCTGCATATAGCAGTCTATATGAAGTTGATAGTCACTTAAGTTTGAACCCATTCTAAAATTACTAAATTTTTACTTATCTCCACCCACCCTCCTATGTTTTAGGTGTATGATGTCATATTTTACATATTTTTATTTTGTAAATCCCTTGACTGATTTTCTTTCTTTTTTTTTTTTTTTAAGATTTTATTTATTTGACAGAGGGAGATATCACAAGTAGGCAGAGAGGCAGGCAGAGAAAGAGGGGGAAACAGGCTCTCTGCCGAGCAGAGAGCCCAATGCGGGGCTCAATCCCAGGACCCTGAGATCATCACCTGAGCTGTAGGCAGAGGCTTAACCCACTGAGCCACCCAGGTGCCCCCCTTGACTGATTTTCATAGATATACTTAATTTTACTGCTTTTGTGCTTCCTCCTTTTCTTATTCCTATAAATGGTCTTTCCTTTCTGCTCAAAGATTCCTCTTTAACATATCTTGTAAGGCAGGTTTAGTGGTGATGAATTTCTTTAGTGTTTGTTTAGGAAAGTTTATTTCTCCTTCTATTTTGAATGATAGCTTTGCTGAATAGAGTATTTGGGGCTGCAGGTTTTTTCTTTTAGTACTTTGAATATATCATGCCATTCCCTTCTGGCCTGCAAAGATTCTGTTGAAAATCAGCTGATTGCCTTATAGGTTTCCCTTGTATGTAACTGTTTTCTCTTGCTACTTTTAAGATTCTCTCTCTCTTTTTTTTTTTTTTTAAGATTTGATTTATTTATTTGACAGAGAGCGAGAGCACAAGTAAGCAGAGTGGCAGGCAGAGGGAGAGAGAGAAGCAGGCTCTGCTGAGCAGGGAGCCAGATGCGGGGCTTGATCCCAGGACCCTGGAATCATGACCTGTGCCATAGGCAGCCACTTAACCAACTGAGCCACCCAGGCACCCCAAGATTCTCTCTTTATCGCTACTTTTTTGGCATTTAAATTATGTGTTTTGGTGTGGACCTCCTTGGGTTGATTTTGCTGGGGGATCTCTGTGCCCTTGGATCTGTATTTTCGTTTCCTTTCCCAGATTCAGCAAGTTTTCAGCTATTTCTTCAAGTAAATTTTCTGTTCCTTTCTCTGTCTCTTCTCCTTCTGGGACCCCTATACTGCAAATGTTGTTATGCTTGGTAGTGTTGCTGAGTTCCCTTAGCGTATTTTTATTTATCATTATTATTTTTCTTCTTCCTGTTTAGCTTTATTGCTTTCCATTACTCCAGGTTGCTGATCCACTCTTCTGCTTCCTCTAATCCACTATTTATTCCATGTAGTGTATTTTTAATATCAGCTATTAGGTTCTTCATCTCTGATTGGTTCTTTTTTATGTTTTCTCTGTTGAGTGTCTCACTGAGGTCCTCCATTCTTTTCTCAAGTCCAGTTAGTATCTTTATGACCACCACTTTAAATTCTTAGGTATTTTATCTTCATTTCATTTAGCCCTCTTACTATGGTTTTGTCATGTTCATTCATTTAGGACATATTCCTCTGTCTCCTCATTTTTCCTAAATATGTGTTTGTTTCTGTGTGTTAGGAAAGTCAGCTATGTCTCCTGCCTTTGAAAGTGGTGAACTTATGAAGAAGAGCTCCTGTAGTGTCCTGCCATATAAAATCCCCTGTTCACTAGAATCTGGCACTGCAGGGGAGTAAAGTTAAGGGGAATTCAGTTCAAGGGCACTTTAGTTGTGTGTGCCCTAACTCTAGTAGCTGAGCTGTGTTTGCCTTCAATCTAGTCATCTACAGTGGTTCTGTTGTGAGCAGGGTTCAGTCCCTGTGTTAATGGGCCAGTTTGGGATTGCCTTGGGCTTGAGTTGGGGCACACCAGGCATTTGCTGGAGCTGTGGTGGCACCAAATTCAGGGCACTGTCCCTATGTTGATCCCTGAGAAGCTTTTTTGGTGGGCAAAGCCTACAGTCAGACCAGATGTCTGCCCCCAGCCCACTTCTGGGTCTGCAGTTGAACTACAGTTCTGTGTGTGGTTAGCTTCTCTCCCCAGGGCAAGAGTCGCTTTCAAGTGGTACTGGTTTCTTTTTGGGCTGCTTGCACACTGTCAGGTTCTGGCAATGCTTTGGAAGGACTCCTGCTATAGACAGGTTGGTGTGACGGACCCACAGGAGAGCAGTGGGGGGGAGGCTCTGTTAGCATGCTAGGTGGAGAGTGTTTGCCTTGGGTCCCACAGGTGTCCATGTATCTAGGTTGGGGGTCAAGGAAGGTAAATGGTGGCCACCAGCTTCTTTGTTCCTGAAGAAGTCTGAAAATCCCTGCCCCTCCAACACACAGTCCGAAATTAACTAATAAATCCTTTGCAAATACCCTAGGTGCCTCTCACACTACTGCTTGTATGCTGTATTTCAGTGTGGCTGTTTGTTATGGTGTCTCTTTTAGGGTGGGGACTCAGTTTCTTTCAGATCCCCGCTATTGATTTTTAAAGTTCCCAGTGTTAAGCCTCATTGTAAGAACTTGCAAAGTTATCTCCCTACAGTTTTCAAAACCAAATGTTATGGGGATTCATCTTCCCTATGTGGGTCCCCCATGCCTGGAGAGCCTGGTGTGGAATCTGCTCCTGTCCCCTCTTAGTGCCTGTGGTGTACCTCCCTCTCATGGACAGGTCTGCAGGTCAGCTTGGTTCCTAACCAAGGCTTTCCTAGTGCTTTTGATGTGACCTGTTCTCTACATCTACCTGTAGAGAGTCTGTTCTGCCAGTCCTCAGTTCATTTTCTGGATTATTTACACTGATATAGGTGTTATCTAGGTGTATCTGTGGGAGCAGGTGAGCTTAGGATCCTCCTACTCCAGCATCTTCTCCAGAATTCTAAAATCTGTTTCTTAATCTAGGTGATTATTGCTATGATCGTCCAACTTAGAATCGTGTTATAGTTCATCCCATAAGTTTTGGTGTGTTTTTCCATTTGTCTTGATGTTTTTAAATTTCTCCTCTTTTTTTAAAGATCTTATTCTTTTTTTTTTCTTTTAAATTTTTTATTTATTCATTTGACACAGAGAGAGAGATTACAAGTAGGCAGAGAGGCAGGCAGAGAGAGAGGAGAGAGGAGGAAGCAGGCTCCCTGCTGAGCAGAGAGCCCGATGCGGGCCTCGATCCCAGGACCCTTGGACCATGACCTGAGCCGAAGGCAGCGGCTTTAACCCACTGAGCCACCCAGGCGCCCTTAAAGATCTTATTCTTAAGTAATTTCTACACCCAATATGGGGCTCTAATCCACAACCCCAAGATCAAGAATCACATGCTCTATTGACCGAGCCAGGCAGGTGCCCCTTAAATTTCTCTTTTGATTTCTTCTCTGACCTATGGGTTGGTTGTGAGTGTATTGTTTACTGTCCACATATAAGTAAATTTTATTTTTGTGATTGATTTTTGGTTTCATACTATTGTGGTTGGAGAATATGCTTGCTATGGTTTCAGTTTTCTTAAAATTTCTTAAGACTTCTTCCTTTTATGATTTATCTTGGAGAATGTTTTATGTGCGCTTGAGAAAAATGTATTTTGCTTTTGCATGGAGTATTCTATGACTGTTAAGTCTATCTGGTTTAACATATTGCTTAAGTCCAGTGTTTACTTATTCATTTTCTGTCTTGATTACCTATGCATTGATGAGAGTGGAAGTGTCGTAGTCCCCACTTGATGTTGTCCCTTAAATCTCTTATACATCTTGGTTTTTTTTTTTCTCTCTCTCTCTCTCTTTTCGGTCCTCTGTATGAATTCCATTGCCCTCTGTTTGAATCCACTGATCCTTTCTTCCACTTCATTAGTCTGCTGTTGAACCTCTGTTATATTTTTTCGTTCTGTGGTTGTATTTTTCATTTCTGTCGTTTCTTTCTTTCTTTCTTTCTTTCTTTCTTTCTTTCTTTCTTTCTCTCTTTCTTTCTTTCTTTCTCTCTTTCTTTCTCTCTTTCTTTCTTTATCTCTCNTCTTTCTTTCTTTATCTCTCTCTCCCTCCCTCTCTCCCTCCCTCCCTCCCTCCTTCCCTTCCTTCCTTTCTCCCTTCCTTCCCTTCCCTTCTTTCTTCTTCTTTCTTTCCTTTCTTTCTTTTTTAGATTCTATTTATTTATCTGACAGAGCACAAGCAGGGGGAGCAGGAGAGGGAGAAGCAGGCTTCCTTCCTGCGATCCAGGGACCCTGGGATCATGACCTGAGCTGAAGGCAGATGCTTGACAGACTGAGCCACCCAGGCTGCCCTTCATTTCTGTGATTTCTGTTTGGTACTTTGTTATTTGTCTCTGTTGAAACTCTTACTCTGTTCATGCATCATTGCCTGACCTTACTGAGCATCTTCAAGACAATTATTTTGATATTTTAGTGAGATAAATAGCTTATTTCTGTTACATTGAGTTCTTTTCCCGGGGTTTTATCTTCCTTTATTTTGAATCATAGTCTTGTGTTTCTTCATTTTTCTTTACCTCGTTAGTTTCTGTGCATTAGATAAAACAGTTACCTCTCCCAGTCTTGAAGGAGTGGCCTCATTGACGAGATGAAACTCATTCTTGAATCCTGCTTCAGCTCTTGGTTATCTTCCAAACCTTTTTGATTATTCATGTAGCTTTTTTGTTGTTATTCACTGTGGCTCCCAGTCGTTGTGTGTGCTGAGCCCCTTACAATGTGTGATTTCTTGTCAATCTGATGTGTAGGAATTGCTCAGCTGGTTTCTGGATTTCTTCCAGAGGTTATTGTCTCAGGAGCCTCCCATATTGCCATCACAGACTAAAGCCTCCAGAACTCTTTTGACTGCCCTTCTTTGTCTTCACATGGTCTATATTATGTGCATTCACAGAGAGAGGGGAGGGGGGTTCAGTGTCTCTTACTACTTTTTTAGGCCATTACCCTTTGAATTATTTAACTTTAATTACCCCTTTTAAGGCGTAGTCTCCAAATAGTTATTTTGGTGTTAGGGCTTCAACATATGAATTTTGGCAAAACAACTTACTCCATAAAAATGTGAAAGGATATTCTCACTGATAAGAATAAAATGTTAATTATTATTAATTAAACTTAAAATTTTTACTAGCAAAAGTTTAATATCAACTAGATTTTTCAAGGTGAGGGAAAGTATTTTCATACATTACTGGTGTTTATGTTGACTGGTATACACTTTCTGAAGGCAGTTCAGTAATATGTGTCAACATTAAAATGAACCCTTAATAAAAATTTTTGAAATATAATTTACATAACATAGTTCACCCATTAAAAATGTATAACAGTCATTTTAAAAAAAATAACAGGGGTTTATTTTATTTTAAAGATTTTATTTATTTGAGAGAGAGAACATGGTAGGAGAGGAGGGTCAGAGGGAGAAACAGACACCCCCACTGATCAGGGAGCCTGATGCAAGGCTTGATCCTGGGACTCCAGGATCCTGACCTGAGCCAAAGGCAGATGCTTTTAACTGACTGAGCCACCCAGGTGCCCCAATTCCATCATTTTTAGTAAATTTATAAGAGTTGTGTAATCATTACCATAATTGGGTTTAAAAATTATTATTATCCCCAAAAGATCGTGTGCTGTTTGCAGTCAGTCCTTGCTCATACTCTCACACAGGCAGTCCCTGAAGTGTATTGTACATGTGTAGATTTCCCTTTTCTAGAAATTTGATATATATAAAAATGTATATTCTTTTGTTTGGTTTCTTTTCCTTAGCGTAATGTTTTTGAGGTAAATCTGTGTTGTATCACTGATCAGTAGTTCCTTTTTATTCCTGAACCATATTCCATTATATAGTCCTACCCCATATTGTTTATCCATTCCCTAGTTTAATAAGTATTTGGACTGTTTTCATTGTTGGTACTGTTACAATTAATGCAACTATGATGATTCACTTGCAAATCCTTCTGTGAACATTTTTCATTTCAACTGGAGAAATACATTGGAGTGGAACTGATGGTTTGTATGCTAGGTTTATATTTAATAGTTTAAGAAAATGCAAAACTGTTTTCCAAAGTAGCTATAACATTTTACATTTTCACCAGCAATGTAGGACTGTTGTATTTTCTGCACATCTTTTTTTTTTTTTTTTTTTTTTTTTTTTTAAATTTTTTTTTTTTTTTTTCANCAGGCAGAGAGAGAGGGGGAAGCAGGCTCCCTGCTGAGCAGAGAGCCCGATGCGGGCCTCCATCCCAGGACCCTGAGATCATGACCTGAGCCGAAGGCAGAGGCATTAACCCACTGAGCCACCCAGGCGCCCTTTCTGCACATCTTTATCAAAACTTGGTATTGTCAGTTGCTTTCATTATACCCATTATTGGGGGTGTGTAGTGGTATTTTATTGGATTTTAGTTTGTCCTTGACTAAAGATGTTACAACATATTTTCATGTGCTTACCGGTTGTTAATATATTTTCTTTGTTAAAATATTCAGCTTTTGCTAATTTTTATACCTGGGTAGTTTGCCTTCCTAGTATCAAGTACTAAGTTGTGAGAGTCATTTATATGTTTGATAGAAGTCCTTTATCAGATATATAATTTTTAAATATTTTCTCCCAGTGTAATTATTTTGGAATGTGTTTTCATTTTCTTAAAAATGTCTTGCATAACAAGTTTTAAAAATTATAATGAAGCACGATTTATGAATTTTTTTTCATTTAAGATTTGTTTTTGATGTCAAACTAAGAAATTTTTACTCAATCCCAAGTCACAAAGATTTTGTTCTGTGTTTCCTTAGATTTCTATTGTTTTAGCTCTTATACTTTTTTTTTTAAGATTTATTTATGTATTTGACACAGAGAGAGAGATCACAATTAGGCAGAGAGGCAGGCAGAGGGAGAGGGAGAAGCAGGCTCCCCACTGAGCAGGGAGCCCGATGTTGGGCTCAATCCCAGGACCCTGAGATCATGACCTGAGCCAAAGGCAGAGGCTTTAACCCACTGAGCCACCCAGGCGCCCCGTAGCTCTTACACTTTTGTATATGATCCATTTTAATTAACTTTTATATCTCACACGAGGCATGCATCTTAGTTCTTTTACTTTTTGCCCGTGGATGTCTAAATGTATGAGTATGATTTTTTAAAAAGACTAGACTTTCCTCATTGAGTTACAGTGGCACTTTTGTCAAGAATCAGTTTACCATAAATACAAGGGTTTCTTTTGACTTTGTTTCATTGAGATATATGGCTATCCTTATGCCAATACCAGACTATCTGAATTACTGTAGTTTATAAATTTTGAAATCTTTTAGTGTAGGTTCTCTATCTTTATTATCTTCTAAAAGTGTTTAGGGGCGCCTGGGTGGCTCAGTGGGTTAAGCCGCTGCCTTCGGCTCAGGTTGTGATCTCAGGGTCCTGGGATTGAGCCCCGCATTGGGCTCTCTGCTCAGCGGGGAGCCTGCTTCCCCCTCTCCCTCTGCCTGCCTCTCTGCCTACTTGTGAGCTCTCTCTCTCTCTGTCAAATAAACAAATAAAATCTTTTTTGAAAAGTCGCTATTATAGGTTCTTTATATTTCCCCATAAAATTTAGGATTCTTCTGTCATTTTCTACAAGAAAGCCTGCTGGTATTTTCCTAGAAATTTTTTGTTGAATTTGTAGATCAATTTGGGTTGAAGTGCCACCTTAACAATATTGAATCTGTTATCCCTCCATTTATTTAGATCTTTATTTTCTCTCAGCATCCTTTTTTGGTTTTTATTGTACAGGTCATATACTATTTTTAATTGTATTTATTTATTTGTGTTTATTTGTGTGCTCACTTTGGCAGTACATATACTTAAAAATTGGTATAATACAGAGAAGATTAGCATGGCCCCTGCACAAAGGATGAGACGAAAAATGAAATGTGTGCATGGGGATAAAAGAGTAGAGTTTGTATGCATTCTAAATTGATTTATCAATGCAAAACAGATCAATGTATCTGTAAGATGGTTTATGTCAAACTCATGATAAGGAAACAGCAAAACCAATAGTAGATACAGACAAGATAAAGAGAAGGTAGTCAAAGCATAGTACTACAGAAAATCATCAATTCACAAAGGAAGACAGCCAAAGAGGAAGAAAAGAACAAGGGCACTACAAAACAGCCAGAAAACAATAAAATGGCAATAAGATCTTACCTATCAATAATTATTTTAAATATAATTGGATTAAATTCTCAAATTGAAGGCATAGCGTTGCTGAAAGATTCTAAGAATGAGACCTAATTACATGCTGCTTATAAGAGACTCAGTTCAGTATTGAGGACATATATAGGATAAAAGTGAAGGAATGGAAGATGTTCCATGCAAATGAAAACCAAAATATAAGGCAACTGTACATCAGATGAAATATACTTGAGTGAAAAGCTTTAACAAGAGAAGGTCAATTCATCAAGAGGCGTAAGAATTGTAAATATGCAACATTGGAGCATCTTATTTTGGGTCATTTGCCTTTCCATATGAACTTAGAATCAGTCAACAACTACAGAATAACATGCTGAAATTTTGACGATATAGTAATGATTCTGTAGCTCACGTTTGGAATAACTGTCATCTTAACAATACTGAGTATATCCTATCTATGAATATGGAATATTTCCTCATTTATTTAGTTCTTTGATTTCTTTCATCAGTTTTTTAGTTCTATTATACACATTTTTTAGATTTATTCCTTAGTGCTTATGTGCTAAATGGTTATGTGTTTTTAATTTTATATTGTTCGTTGCTAGTATGTAGAAAAGAACTTGATATTTGTATGTTAACCTTGTAGCTTGCAACCTTGGCTATAATCACTTATTAGTTCCAGGAGTTCTTTATTGTTAATTCTTTTGGAGTTTTACATTGTCAACCATGTTGTCTGCAAACAAAGATGGTTTTATTTCTTCCTTTTTTTTTTTATCTGTGCTCCTTTTAGTTATTTTTCTTGACTTGTTCCATTAGCTAGGACCTCCAGCACAATATTGAAAATAGTGGTGAGAACGGATAGGTTTTGGTAGACATTCTTATCAAGTTGAATAAGTTCCCTTCTATTCCTAGTTTGCCATGAGATTTTTAATCATAAATGCATATTGACTCTTTTTTAAAAAAGTATTTTTTCTGCATTTATTGACCTGATAATATGACTTTTCTTCTTTTAGTCTGTTGATGTGTAATGGATCACATTACTTGATTTTGCAGTGTTGAGATAGCTTTGCATGCATAGGATAAATCTCAGTTCATTGTATTGTGTAATTACTTTTTTTTTTTTTTTT
>LNAC01000161.1:3373493-3388948 GCA_002007465.1 Ailurus styani
ACCCCCCACAGCCCCCCACCCTGCCCCTCAAGTTCCTCATATCAGAGAGATCATATGATAATTGTCTTTCTCTGATTGACTTATTTCGCTCAGCATAATACCCTCCAGTTCCTTTTATACATTGTTACATTTGATATTGTTGAGGATGTTTGCTTTTATGTTCATGAAAGATACTACTATGTAATTTTCCTTTCTTATAATGTCTTTAGGTAATTTTGGTAGTAAGGTATTTTTAGCCTCATAAAATGACTTAGGAACTCTTTCCTGTTATTCTATTTTCTGGAAGATATTGTAGAGAATTAGTATCATTTCCTATTTAAATGTTTGGTAGAATTCACCAGATGAAACCATCTGTGCCTGATGCTTTCTGTTTTAGAAGGTTATTAGGGATTCCGTTTCTTTAACAGATACAGCATAAATTATCTTTTTGTGTGTATTTTGCAAATTTCGACTTTTTAGGATTTTAAGTTATCTCATTTGCTTTCATACAGTTGTTCATAGCATTTTTTTTTTAAAGATTTTATTTATTTATTTCACAGAGGGAGAGAGATCACAAGGAGGCAGAGAGGCAGGCAGAGAGAGAGGGGGAAGCAGGCTCCCTGCTGAGCAGAGAGCCCGATGCGGGCCTCGATCCCAGGACCCTGAGATCATGACCTGAGCCGAAAGCAGAGGCTTTAACCCACTGAGCCACCCAGGCGCCCCATAGCATTTTCTTATAATACTTCTAATTTCTGTGATGTCAGTAGTCAGGCACTTTTTCACTATGGATTTTATTTTATTTTATTTTATTTATTTTAAAGATTTTATTTATTTTACAGAGAGAGAGCACAAATAGGCAGAGTGACAGGCAGAGGGAGAGGGAGAAGCCTGCTTCTCTACTGAGCAGGGAGCCTGATGTGGGATTCAATCCCAGGACCCTGGGATCATAACCTGAGCGGAAGGCAGCGTCTTAACCGACTGAGCCACCCAGGGGCCACCATTATGGATTTTAGTAATTTGAACCTTTTCCTTTTTTATTTTCATGGTCATTTTAGATAAACATTTCTAATTTTGTTGATCTTTTAAAGAAACATATTTTGGTTTTATGTATGTTCTCCATTTTTTTTCCTATTCTCTCATTTATTTTTCACCTATTTTTTTATTTCTTTAATTCCTTTTGTTTCAGGTTTTTCTCCCTAGTTTCTTAACTGTGCAAAGTTAGGTTATTCCTTTGAGATCTTTTAAAAATATTGGCATTTACAGCTATAAATATACCTTTATGCAATGTTTTATATGCATCTCTTAGGTTCACTTTCATTCATCTGAAAGTATTCTAATTTTGGTCATGATTTTTTCTTTGACATTTTGGTTAATTAAGAGTGAATTGTAGGGGCACCTGGGTGGCTCATTTAGTTAAGCATCTGACTTTTGGTTTTGGCCCAGGTCATGATCCTCAGGGTTGTGGGATCAAGCCCTGTTCTGGTTCCGCACTCAGTGGGGAATTTGCTTGGGATTCTCACTCTCCCTCTGCCCCTCCCCAGTGTTCTCTCTCTAAAATAAATAAATCTTTTTAAAAAGTGAGTTGCATAATTTCCACGTAGTTGTGATTTGTGATTTTTTTCCCACATTTTTGTTATTGACTTTTAATTCATCATTAGAATATACTTTATGATTTTAATTTCTGTAAATTTATTGAGACATGGCCTAAGACATGTTCTATCCTGGAGAATGCTTTGAAGAACACTTAAGAAGAATGTGTATTTTGCTATGTCTTTGATCTGGGTGGTTTATAGTCTTGTTCATGTCTTCTACTTTTTGTTGAACATCTTCCTAGTTTTTCTAGCCATTGTTGAAAGTGGTTTGAATGTTCTAAGTACTGTTAAATTATCAGTTATTACTTCACGCATTTTGTAACTATGTTTTTAGGTGCATTCTTTGTCACTGAAGCATTTTTATGATAGTCATTTTAAAATACTTGTAAGATAATTCTAATTCTAACATCTTTGACATCTTGTTAGTGTTTTTTGGTGGTCTTTTCTCATTTAAGTTGAATATTTCTCATTCTTGCTAGAATGAATAAGTTTTTATTGTACTCTGATAATTTGGTGTTGTGACATTCTGATTTCTGGGTAAATGCTACTTGGAGAGCTGGAATTTAGTCATGGCTCTATTCACACAGTTTGTGGAGGACACCACTAGGTGGAAGGGGAAAAGGCCTTTGTTCCTGCTATGTTAAGATTGGTAGTCAGAGTCTGATTATACACTGCCTCTTCAAATGCCTGTCAACTAGTAGAAGCTGGAACACCACCTAGTAAGTGCCAGGTCACAAAGATAGTCAAGGCCCTAATCACACTCACACCTTCCCAGTGCACCTGTCTACCAGAAGATGAGGTGGGTTTTATTTCTGGGCTATGTCAGTGTTCCACTCACATCTTTGTAGGGTCCACATTATTGATGTGCCAAGATTGGCAGTCAGGTTTCCGCTCATATAGCAACTGAATGTACCCATTGATTGGGAGAAGGGACATTGCGTCTTTATTCCTGGGCTGGGATGATAGGACGGTGCACACACGCAGTCTTTGCAGATACTTACTGGCAAGGGAGTGATGTGGCTGGCTGTTGTGCAGAATGGTGTGGGAGTGTTATGGAACACGGGCTGGATCCTGGCCAAAAAAACCGAGAGGCACTCGGAGACCTTGGAGGATCGGAGATTTATTTCACACTAGCGGGCCCCGAAGAGAGTAGTCTCTCAAGGTCTGAGCCCCAAGCACAGACAAAGGGGTATCTTATACACTTGTACTTCCGTATCTGTGCCACTCCTGCAGCTGTGGCTGGTGGGGCTAGTGGGAAGCCTGGAATGGCCCTGGGGCCAGGACTGGGATTCCCCTGCTGGATTGGTTAGCCACCTGAGAACACAGATTTTCCTTATCATTCCCCGCTTTGATGCCCCTTTAAGCATCTGGTTTAGAGGGCACTATTTTTATTATTTACGGGGCGATAGTGAGTGAGGAGCAACTGGAGTCTGACCTTGGCAATTCGTGCAGTGATAAACCTGGTAAAAGCATTAAAAATACAAGGACCAAATTCTGTGATGAGGAGCATAAGGAGGGGGCTGATGAGGGGGGCAAACCAGGGAACTGTTGTGAGAGGGAATCTCATAAAGTTGCCTGCTGGAGTGCCTCGCACTGGCGATCTACTTGTTCCTGCAATTGCGTCAGAGTTTCTTGGACTACCCCAACTTATTAGCACAGAAGTAACATTTTTCCTGTAAGAGACAGAGTCCCCCTTGTGCGGCTGTAAGTCGAATCCTCGCTTGTTTTGGAGGACCACTGAAGCCAGTGAATCGAGCTGGTGCTGCAGGGCCAGGATTGACTGAGTGAGGATGGAAATTTTTGATTTGTTGTTGAGTTAGCCCCTGGTACTGAGACTGTGACATCCCCATGCCGGTGGCGCCAAGGGCACCTCTCGACACGGCCAACAGGCTCACAAGAAGGGGAATGGCCATGGGGGAGCATCGGGGGTGGCTAGGAGGTTTTCATATATGTGGAGCGTCACTCCCAGGGAAGACTGAAAGTTTGGGTAAGAGACTGACAGGCATGCATGATTGATTGTGTGGGGTGTTTGCCGCTCTCGCCACCCCCTGCCCCGAGTCAGGCAGGCTAAAGGCAGTGAGGAGGAATAACACACCAGATAGCAAAAGACCAGGACTGACTGGGGTCAGGAAAACCATAGTGAAATGCCCTTAGTAGTAGACAGCAGAGGACCAACAAAAGTGGTGTCCAAACCTTAGTGAGGGAGCCATTGTGGCTAGCCCAACAGCAGATAAAACCTGTGGACAAGTAGGGGCAGTAAAACACCCTAGGGTCATCCAGTAAACAATAACAATAGCAAGTCTCTGGGGGAAAGTCCAGTCAGAAGGGGCAACATTGTAGAGTCCGACCCCTGGGATGAGGAATATTGTACTGGTGAGAACTAGAGACCACGGCTGGTAGATGTCCATCAGTTGGTGGGGTCTTATCAGAGGCGAAGCCGGAGCAGGTCTGTGGGGTTTGGCTGGACTTTTCACTGGTGGGGCTTCTCATCCAGGTGATGGGCTCTTTTACTCTGGAGTGGCAGACCCAGGGGGTGACACCAGAGACCTTAAGGGCAGTAGGGGTGGTTAGAACAACAGAGTGAGGCCCTGTCCACTGTGGTTTAAGGGGGTCCCTTTTCCAATTTTTGACCCAGACTGAGTCTCCTGCTTAGAAGGAGTGCACCAGGGACCCTAAGGAGATTGAGGCCTTCTTAATGGTGTACCTTTGTAATTTATTTAGGGTGGCCCCCAGGGCCTGAAGGTGTCTTTCTATTTTTTTTTTTTATCCCCAATCTGATGTAAGTTTCCTGGAAGGCTCCCCAGGCACAGGCAAGGCCATCCATACACTAATTTGAAAGGGGAGTAGCCTAGCCTCCCGGATGTGCAGCAGGCATGCAGGAGGGCCAGGGGCAGCAGATCTGGCCATGGGAGGTTAGGCTCTTGACAAAACTTTGCTAAGGTTCCCTTGAGGGTGCAATTCATTTGCTTTACTCTCCCTGAACTTTGGGGTCAGTAGGCGGTATGAAGACTCCAGGTGAGGGCGCCTGGGTGGCTCAGTGGGTTAAAGCCGCTGCCTTCGGCTCGGGTCATGATCTCAGCGTCCTGGGATCGAGGCCCGCATCAGGCTCTCTGCTCCGCGGGGAGCCTGCTTCCTCCTCTCCCTGTCTCTCTGCCGCTTACTTGTAATCTCTCTCTCTGTGTCAAATAAATAAATAAAATCTTTAAAAAAAAAAAAAAAAGACTCCAGGTGATGTTGAGAGACTTGGTTAAGACCTGTACCCTGTCTGGTACAAATGCGGGCCCATTGTCACTATGGATTGTTCATGGCAGCTCAAACCAGGGCATGATCTTCCATCAGAGGACTTTGGTTACTTTCTGGCTTTGCTCCGTCCTGGTTGGGAAGGCCTTGACCCACCCAGAGAATAGGCACATTATCACTAGGAGATATTTGAACCCCCTGCTTGGCTGCACGTTTGTGAAGTCTATTTCTAGATTTTTGAAAGGGGTTACTCCCATCCTCGGGACACCTGGCGGGGCCACGGTGCTGGCTGAGCATTCTTTTTAGCATACATTATGCGTTGCTCACTGGTTGCTCGGCACAGTGCGGGCAGCTGGCTGATGTAATAGTGCTTTTTGAGGATGGCCTCTAATGTGTTTTTTTTCAGGTGGGTGAGTTGGTGGTATTTCTTGACTAGATGCCCTCCTGTTGTTATTGGGATGAAAATGCACCCTTCTGGTATTACCCACCATCTCTTTTTAGTCATGGTGGTTCCCTTAGCCATTGCCCATTTTTTTCTTTTTAGTGTAACTGGGCAGCGGGGCTTCTTCCAGGGGTGTTAGGGCCGTGGTGAGGGAAGGGGCTTTGTCCATGTCCTTACTGGCTGTGGTTTTGGCAAGCCTCATCTGCCAGACGATATCCCTGCGCCATGGGGTTGTCTCTTTTCTGGTGTCCCTTACAGTGCAAGATTGCTATTTCCTTTGGAAGTCAGACAGCTTCGAGGAGCTTTAGTATCTCTTCTTTGTTTTTGATCGCCTTTTCTGAAGCAGTTAAGAGGCACCTCTCCTTGTAGATGGCCCCCTGTATATGCACAGTAGCAAAAGCATACCAAGAGTCAGTGTGAATGTTGACCTGCTCACCTTTACTGAGGATGAGGGCTCGGACTAAGGCATATAGTTCAACCTGTTGTGCTGATTGTCCAGCTGGTAATGCCTTATCTTTTAGGACTTTAGTGGTTGCGGTCACTGCATAGCCCACTTTTTTGGGCACCTTCTTGTAACTGCTTCAGGTAACTGCTGCTTTCGCTGAACAGTGTGAGCTCTGAATTCTTTATGGTTTGATCCCGTAAGTATGGACGGCTTGTGTAGACTTTATCAGTTACTTTGGAGCAGTCATGGTCCCCCTCTTCATGGGGAGAAAGGTTGCTGGGTTTAATGTCTTTATGTTTTAAGGGTGATGTATGGATTTTCGCAGAGGAGCCCTTGGTAGTGTGCTAGATGAGAGTTGGAAAGGAAGCGGTGCCCTTGTGTGTTTATGAGGGTCACAACTGCATGAGGGTCCTTGACGTTAAGTTCTTGTCCCAGGGTGAGCTTGTCTGCCTTCTTAATGAGTAGGACTGTGGCTGTTAGCATCCTGCTGCCACGGAGGCCAGTCTCTTTTACAGATATGCAACTGGCCGTTGTCAGGGCCCAACAGTCTGTGTGAGTACCCCGGGCGCTATTGTTTTCATGTACAAAGAGATTGAAGGATTTGTTTTATATTTGGTAGGCCCAGGGCTGGAGCCCGCCTCGGGGTAGCCTTTATCTCTGTGAAGGAGGCTTCTGCTTTTTCAGTCCAGGCAGGGGGTTCTCGATTTAGTCCCCCAAGAGATTATAGAGGGGTCTCGCTATTGCTGAGAACCCAGGAGTCCAGATGCAGTAGGATTCCTGTAGCCCCCAGGAATTCTCATAGGCCCCTTTTCATCTGGGGCTGTGGCAAGGAGATGATGACTTTTTTTCCTCTGGCCCTGGTTCTCTTTTCTCTTGGGAAAGGAGGAAACCAAGATAGCGGACCTTTTGTTGGCAGATTTGTGTCTTCTTCCATGAGTCTCGGTATCCCAAGTCTGACAGGAGCTGTAGGAGGGCCTTTGTGCCTTTTGTGCAGTCTTTTTGTGTGTCACTGGCGAGGAGGAGGTCATCCACATACTGGAGAGGGTGCATGGATTTGGGACCACTGGGTGCAGGGAGATGCTATCCTGTTGATGGGCACCTTCTTGTAGGTAACTGCTGCTGTCTCTGACAGGTCTTGGGCTGGTCGATATCCCCCTCCTGGCTTTTTAACTGGCAGGAGTGGGGTATTCCAGACCAACTGGCACTCAATTAGGATACCTGCTTCTTTAAGTCTGGCCAGATGTTTTTGAGTGACAATCTTAGCTTTTCATCAGAGGGGGTATTGTCTTTGCCTCTGGGGTCAGGCTCCCAGGACCAGTTTCACAATGACAGGGGCCTGATTCTGGGCTAGCCAAGGTGGGTTGTCTTTAGCCCATACTGAAGGTGAGCCTCAACTCTGGTGCAGTTAGCCGGGCCTGGGTGCAGAATAGCCTCCATTTTTTTCTTCGTGTGGTAATTGATAGTACCAGAGACCCCGTCTCCTTTTACCCTGGGTTTAATCAGAGGGCTGGTGTGCCCAGGGGACTCAAAGTTTACCTGAGCCCCCAAGTTTAGAGAGTGTATCTCGGCCCAGGAGGGGAATGGGCCAATCAGGTATATAAAGGAATTTATGTCAGACCTTGTGGCCCCTGAATTTACAGACAAGCCTGGCAAAAGGGCTGTTGTATTGCCTCTGTCCTGGTAGCCCCAAGGATGGTCGCAGTCCTTTTGCTGAAAAGGGCCATTGGGGAGGTGACAACAGAGTGCTCGGCCCAATTATGAACCATGAAAGTCACTGGTTGGCCCCTATTTTTATTCTGACCAGGGGCTCATGGGGGCCAAGAAGAAGAGAGCCTGGTTCCCTTCAGTCTGAGTCTATTTCCGCAAGGCCTATAAGGTCCCCTTTTTAGAGTTTTTCCTTGTAGTGGCTGGGCTTTTGAGCCTTTTTCCAGTTGGGACATTTTTTTTTTTAAATGCCCCTTTTCTTTACAGTAGGCACATTGGTCCCTGGCCAAGGGGGTTCTGGGTTCCCTCCTTTCAGTGGTTGGGGCCTCTCCGCCTCATAGACCTGCCAACAGGGCCATTCTGAAAACTTTCCCAGAATGAACAGGTGGGCTCATGTGTCCAGTTGAGGGGGTCGGTGGGGGAGAAAGGTTGATAATACATCATGGAACGGCCAGGCTGTACTGTTCTGTCTTTACTGTGCCTCTCGGGTTCTTGCTTCTCTTGTACTGGTATTTGGAGGGTGCTTGACCTGGCCTGGGGCGCAGCCTCGGTATTGGTCCCAGAGAAAGTGGATCCTCTGGGCCTGGGGCACCAGAGAGACTGATGGTGGTGGTGTCTGGAACTGGAGGGGGCCAGGTGTAGACGGCCTTGGGGGTGCGTACTGCGGGGGGCAGGATCGGTTTAGCCTTGGTATCTCTGGCTGGGATCTGTGGAGGCTGGGCTTCTATTGGTCTGTTGGGGCTGCTTGGATGAGGCAATTAAGACCCTAGCCTGTCCCTGCCTGTTGCAAGTGAATCGCACCCAGGAGGGAGGGTCTGGGCAATTCCTAGCCAGTGGTCAATGTGCAGAAACTGGTCGGGGTGTCTTGGCTCCCCTGTTACAACTTGTCACACCCGATGAACTGTTGGGACATTCAGTGTCCCTTCTGAAGGCCATCTGTTACTAAAGGTGGGCCATTCTAACTCATATAGGGTTCTCAATTTGCCAGGATCCATCTTAACTCCATAGTTTTCTAAAAACCCCTTGCTGAAATGTTTGGTCATGGTCTCAAGAACTGTAGGTTTACTCTGCCTTGATCCCATAGTAATGTTCCCGTGTGCGGTGGGGCAGAGACAGACAAAGCGTGGGTGCTCCTCCAGAGGAGAGACCAGTCAGATGCCCACCTGTCCGCCCTCCCGGAGCAGATTTGGGTGCCTCTTACCTGTAGCAAGTCCGTATTAACCCTGGACTGGCTCCCCAAAGGGGCTCGTATTAGACCTTATGAGGTCACCATGGAAACAGGTTGGGGCCCACTCAGACTCTGTAGTCTCAAGGCCCTGGAGCCAGAGGATCCGTCTTCCTGACAAGCCAGGTCAAACTGCTTTTTCACTCATGCATTCACTCTGAAGTTATTATAGTTCCTCCCCCCTTGGGAGGTCCTGACCTGTGGAATTCCCTTCGGAAATTCCTTTCCGATCCCCCTTTGGGGGGGGGGGTTTCCTGACCTGAAGGACCTCCCTCTCCCGGAAGCCCTGCCTGTGGAATTCCTTTCAGAAATTCCTTTCTGATCCCCCTTTCAGGAGGTTTCTGACCTGAGGGACCTCCCTCTCCAGGAGACCCTACCTGTGAGACCTTGGGGGTCTCTGGGAGGTGATCAAACTCCCGCTTCCATCCTGACGGGTGGGTCTGACTGGTCCTGGGGTCCCAGGCTTTACCAGAATCTGACGCTGGAACCAGGTCCTCACCTACCAACTCAAGTCCGGCAGGAACAGTGGAGCGGGGCCAGTCCGAGGCGACCAGCTGGGAGACTGCCAGATTAGTCAGGGCGCACCTTCTCTGTAACAGCCCCTCGTTCCGTCACCGCCCTGTCGTGGCCCCCAAACCGGTGGCAACAATGGGCCAGCACAGTTGGGTTTCCGGGTCAGGGAACCAAATGTTATGGAACGCAGGCAGGATCCTGGCCAAAAATACCAAGCGGCACTCAGAGACCTTGGAGGATCGGAGATTTCACGCTAGCACAGACAAAGGGGGTATCTTATACACTTCCATATCTGTCCCACTCTTGCAGCTGTGGCTGGTGGGGCGAGGGGAAAGCCTGGAATGGCCCTGGGACTGGGACTCCCCTGCCAGATTGGTCAGCCACCTGAGAACACAGATTTCCCTTATCAGGAGACAGGCATTTCTCTTTATACCATTCAGGTAACACAGAGTTGGTATTGTCACAAGGGCTTTTTGTTCTGCAGGGCCACAACCTTTTCAACCCTTTGAGGAAAACAGGCATATATCATGGATGTTTTTTGTTTTCCTGTTATTGGTGCATGGTGTGTTTTTTTGGTAATTGTTTACATCTGGAGACCTTTCCAATTTGCAAGGTTCTCTGGTACTCAGGTCTGAAGCCAAAAAGCAAAAACAAAACCCAACTCTCCTCCAAGGAAGTCACCACTGGGCTGGGTTGTTCCTTAAGTCCCAAAGTCCATAAACAGTTTGCACCCAGTTCCCAGTTTCAGATTCTTAAGTTTGTTTCATGTATTTATCCCCATGGACTTGATGTCTAATAAGTGGAGAGGAATAGGGCAAAATAGGTTTACTCCATCTGAACAAGAACATTTTGGCTTATCTTTGCTCTTTTGCATGTAGGATTTTGCGGTTTTGTTTGTTTTTTTTTTTCCTCCTGCTGTTAAGATTCTTCCGTTATGGGGCGCCTGGGTGGCTCAGTCGTTAAGTGTCTGCCTTCAAGTGTCTGCTTAAGTCATGATTCCAGGGTCCTGGGATCGAGCCCAGTAGGGAGCCTACTTCTTCTTCTCCCACTCCCCCTGCTTGTGTTCCCTCTCTTGTCTCTCTGTCAAATAAATACATAAAATCTTAAAAAAAAATTCTTCTGTTTTTACTGATTTTAATCAGTTTGGTTATGATTGATTTGGTGTGAGTTGCTTGGATGAGTTGAACTTTGTGGGTATGTGGATTTATAGTTTTCACCAAATTTGGAAAATGTCTTTTTTAGTCCTGTTCATTCTTTTTGCTCTCTTCCAGGGATCCCAATTACAATAATTAGGTTTGATTGCAGTTATTCCATAGTTTTGTTACCTAATTTACTTTTTCTTAGTCTGATTTTCGGTTTCAGCTTGTAGTTTTGTTGCTGTGTTCTCAAGCGTAGTGTTTTTTATAGTATCTATTAATCTCATCGACTGTATTTTTCAATTGTAGACATTTTTTAACCGCTAGAATTTTGTTTAGGTGTTTTTAATATTTTCCACATCTTAACATAATCTTTTTCCTTGTTGGGCACGTGGAAAATAGTTTAGATGGTTGTAGTGACAGTATCTATTGCCAAATATAAAATCTAGCAAATCAAATATAAAATCTATTTTTGTCATTTCTGGATGTGTATCGATTTTTCTCATTATACTCATTTATTCCATGCAAATGGAAAGGAATTAAGTTTTAACAATTTGAACACCAAAGAGAAGTAGCAAAAAAGTTATTGTACCAGCAGTCTGTGAAATGACAGTTCTTAACAAAGTTCAAAGAAAAATGTTAATGTGGTGTGACCAAAATATAGTTGTAATTACAAATAAGAGAGCCATAATAAGGATATCTTAAATTTTCATTTATTAATCATTTCAAAAAGTAAGTGCCAAGATACATGTTTATTTTGTTTCTGTCAATTTTTAAGTGTATATGTAAGGTCTAGATAGCTCATTGTTTTAATTTGTTCAAGTCAGCAAAAAGAAAAGGAAAAATAAATACACAAAGGTGTGTTAAGGCAAGTACTAAAATATTAACAATAAGAGAAAAACTAATCAGCATTGATACTTAGAATAACCAAGTAAAATGGGATCAAAGAGCAAATCAGCAGTGTGATCACATTATAGCTCAATAAATAGAATTGTAATAGAGTTGAACTGGATGCCTGGTTGGCTCAGTCTGTTAAGCATCTGCCTTCAGCTCAGGTCATGATCCCAGGGTCCTGGGATCGAGTCCCACATCGGGCTCCCTGCTCCATGGGGGAGCCTACTTCTCCCTCTGACTCTGCTGCTCATGAATAAATTTTTTAAAAAATTAAAAAAAAATAGAGTTGAACTATTTTAAAGACATGAAATAGCATATTTCCTAATAAAAAGATTAACAACAGAGATTCTTCTTATTTTGTAAACATGAAATATCTACCAAATGTGTGTGCACACGGGTATATTTTATGTATATGTGTGTGTGTGTGTATACACACACACTTTAAAGATTTTATTTTCTTATTTAAGAAAGAGTGAGTGAGCAAGAGAGAAAGCACCAGGGAGAGAGAAGCAGATTCCCCACTGAGCAAGGAGCCCAACGTGGAGCTTGATCCCAGGACCCTGAGCTCATGACCTGAGCCAAAGATGAATGTTCAGATGTTTAACCAACTGAGCTACCCAGGCACCCCTAAGTGTATATTTTTTAAAACTGCTAATTTAAATAAAATACCTCAAAATATCCAATAAGAGATATGGATATATAATATGTAATATGTATAATAATGGCTTAATTACTATTGCTGGGTCAGACCCGCAAAACTTTAGAGTCCAAAAATTCTGGGGAAGATAAATTTGAAAAACTAAATCTCCCTAATGGTGACATAAATATATCTAAACAATAGGTAAATTTTCTTATAAACATCTAATAACCAGTGGCTCATAATTAACATTAATTGCATAATCATGTCAACTCTCCTGACTAAAGAAAGAGATGATGGACAGTTAAGAATTGACAGTTAAGAACAGAATTTATCTCTGTTCACTAATTTTCTTTCTTCTGCTGCTTTTCCTTTCCTTTCTAAAATCAAAGTTCTATTGATTTTAAGCTGCCACAATCCAGCAAGACAACACTAACATGGAATAAAAAGTGCAAATATACAAAACCCAAGTGAAGCCATGGTATTGTAGACCTTCCACCAAATGTAAGTTTACTAAGTTTATAATCATCGCAATGGTTGTAGATTTTCTCCTCCTTTAATAAATCTTAAGAGACAGATAAGAATGGCTTATTAAATTTTATGAAAGATTTAAAAGTGCCCCTTTCCTTTGGATCCTCTTTGGTACTGCCTAGAGGTCAAAAGGCTCTTTAAAGAAATTGTGTTGTGGTAGGTAGGTAGGCAAGTCTGTCATGTCAAAACAGAAATTTTAAAAGAAATCACGTGATGGCAATGGAAAGGAAATTACTCATTTGATGTTAAAAACGATAGAAAATGAAAGAAAAACAAATTTACAAAAATACCAGGCAGGGTCATAATTCTTTAAAACCACATACATAGTATGTCACTAGAAGTTTTAACTCTTTGGAGGAAGAAAAGACATCATATATAACAAACAAAAAATTAGAATGCAAAAGATTTATTTGAGTAATTTTACAAATTAATAAGCCAAAAACAACGAATAGACAAAAGAACAAAAACACATCAAAAGTAACTGTAAACAAAACAAAACAAAAAAACAAAAAGTAACTGTAAACAAACCATGTCTGGGAAAAGAAATTCATGTGAAATTGACTAATTAATAATTAGTGAAACACATTTCCCACACATCAGAACTATCTAAACAGATATTCAGAATGTTAACTGACATAAAAAGAAATAAAAACAAATATTTGGCAGTATCTAACAAAGCAAAGTATACCTCACCTGTCACTGAGTAATTCTGCTAAATAGAGTTGCCAGGAAGTCTGGAAACATTAAGAGCAACATAATCCCCTTGATTACTTCTTATTACAATGCATGGACTTTCCCAGTGAAACTCAGAAGCAAAAGGCTTTTGTAGATGTCTTTCATTCAAAAGACAAAACCAGTACAACTTTTTTTTTTATATCAAGTAAGGTGCTTACCCACACTAAAGGCACTCCCACATTCCTTACAGTCATAGGGTTTCTTACCAGTATGAACTCTCTGATGTTTTGTAAAGGATGAACTATGTCTAAAGGCCTTCCCACATGCCTTGCATTCATAAGGTTTCTCTCCAGTATGAATTCTCTGATGTTCAGTTAGGGCTGAACTATGTCTGAAAGCCTTCCCACATACCTTACATTCATAAGGTTTTTCACCACTGTGAATCCTCTGATGTTGAATAAGTGCTGATGTAAGTCTAAAGAACTTTCCACAATCTTTACATTCATAAGGTTTCTGACCACTGTGAATTCTCTGATGTCGAGTAAGTTCACTACCTACTCCAAAAGCTTTCCCACATTCCTTGCATTTATAGGGTTTCTCACCAGTATGAATTCTCTGATGTCTAGTTAGTGATGAACTGTTTCTAAAGACCTTTCCACATGCCTTGCATTCATAGGGTTTCTTTCCGGTATGAATTCTCTGATGTCGAGCAAGTTCTCTACAGACTCCAAAGGTCTTCCCACATTCTTTACAAGCATAAGGTTTCTCACCTGTATGAATTCTCTGATGTTCAATAAGCTGTGAACTAATTCTAAAGACTTTCTCACATTGTATACATTTGTATGGTTTCTCACCAGTATGAATTCTCTGATGTTCAGTTAGCTGTGAATGGAATCTAAAGTCCTTGCCGCATTCCATACATTTGTAAGGTTTCTCATCAGTATGGATTTTCTGGTGTCGAGTAAGTTGTGCATGCACTCTAAAGGATTTACCACAGAAAGTGCATTCATAGGGTTTCTCACCATCATGAATTACTTGAAGTGGAGTTATTTCTTCAGCTCTTCTAATGGTCCTTTCACATTCCTTACATTTATAGCACTTCTGATCATCATCCATTTTCTGTATACTAAGGTCTTCATAAAAACTAAATGCATTCTCATATCCCATATATTTACAAGGTTTCACACCACTATGTATATTCAGTTGTAGGGTATGTGGGCCGTCTCCAGAGGTTTTCCAATATGCATTATATTGATATGTTTTCTCACCAGTATGTATTCTCTCATATTCATCAAAATTTAAGTCACAGCTAAGGACCTTCCCATATTCCTTATATGCATGGGGCTTCTTGCTATCATGAATTGTCTGATATGATATGACTGCCTTATGATGTTTGTAATTAGGCACTTTTTCAGAGTTGATTTTAATTCGGCTGGAATATCCCACTTCAGGTCTTTGTACTTCACAGTTGCTTTTGCTTTGCCAGTCATTTCTGAAAATGGATCTCTCAAGACCAGTGAATTTACTTTCTGTTACTTTCCACTGAGAACCACTGTTTTCAGTGATGTCTTTTCTAATAAATGAACACTTTGTGTCATACTGGGACTCCAAATCTGAAAGAGAGGGGAAAAGAAACACAATTTTTGGTTTTTGTGTGCCATAAAAACGAAACATTTATCCAATGCAGAGGAGAAAAACTGGAAGTACAGAGAATACAAGTGAATGATTAAAATACCTCGATGAAGTTTTAAGAAAGATCAGAGAATAATGAAAGTATAATGTAAAATTGTGAGGTTTGTGATAAGAGAAACAGATAAAAATCAATGGGTCTGACATTTAGGTGTTGATCATCACTTAGTATGCTTGTTGAAAGTAGTAATGTTTGGGAACCAATCCAGGTAAACTGGTCAACGTCTAAAGATGTAGAGCTAGTTACCAATATCATGTACAGATATAGCTAATGCAGATCACAACTTGATAATCTATATATACTAACATTTTTTTTTTTAAGTAGGCTCCAAGCCCAACGTGGAGCCCAGTGCAGAGCCTGAATTCATGACCCTGTGGTCAAGACCTGAACTGAGATCAAGAGTCGGACACTTACCTGAGCCACCCAGGCACCCCAGGTTGGCTTGTTTGTTTTTTTAACAATAGAATCCAAATACTGTGGAAACAAGGTGCTTGTAAGACCTCATCTTAATCCATTATCCCCTTTCACCTAATCTTTTTATGACCTCTTACAACAAACATAATTTCTACACACAGGACGCTTCACTGCTCAGAAATGGGTTCTTTATATACCACCCACATTTTATTGTCCAGATCTAAAAGTTACTACCCTTAGAAATGAGGTACTGACTGTAAGTTCATATTTATGTTTCTGTTCCAATATCTAGTTGCTTGCCCTCACATTCATTTTTTTTTTAAGATTTTATTTATTTA
>LNAC01000161.1:3388989-3402401 GCA_002007465.1 Ailurus styani
GGAGGAAGCAGGCTCCCTGCTGAGCAGGGAGCCCGATGTGGGCCTCGATCCCAGGACCCTGAGATCATGACCTGAGCCAAAGGCAGAGGCTTTAACCCACTGAGCCACCCAGGCACCCACATTCTTCATTTTTTTGTGTATCTAGTAATCTGTAATTTTCTCTTGTTATGCTGTTTAGCCTTACTCCTTAAATTCCAAAAGGAGAAATGTAATCATTATATGCCACTGAATAACAAGCCCCAAGGACATATAAGTTGATAATTACAGGGAAATTAAATCACTGAATGAAGAGAATCTAAGGAAGACAAAAAGGAAATACTATAAAGATCAGTCACTGGGTAACACAATTGATCATCAGATGGATGTGGGTGGCTCAGATGGTTAAGCATCTGCCCTTGGTTCAGGTCATGATCCCAGGGTCCTGGGATAGAATCCACATTGGACTCCCTGCTCAGTGAGGAACCTGCTTCTCCCTCTCCTCCCAGCTTGTGCTCTCTGTCACTATCTCTGTCTCTCTCAAATAAATCTTAAAGAAAAAAAACAAAAAACCAACAATTATGTACATAAGAATAATGCAGTAGTTTGTCTCCATGCCTTCCAATCCTCACACTATATTGCAGTGATTTATACACACACAAGTAGTGACTGTTTATGAACGATTTTTTCTAATTGACTCTCCACTTACATATACTGTCTCCATCACTGCTGTTAATTCCCTGCTATGTGCTCTACCCCACATGTCAATAAAGATGAGGAATTTTATTTACTGTTCATTAGCTTTTTCACTATCACACATATATCCTACTGAAATCCTGATCTATATTTAAAATGTTTCCTTCATGCTCTTTCATTTTCCTGTACTGAAAGTCAACCACTGTTATACTCTGCAAGGCAGTTTCAGAATATTTTAGATATTATAGTAGGTATAAATCATACCAAAGGCTTAATGCAATTCTGAAAGGGAAGAAGCTAACAGAATGATGTGGAAAAGGTGGTACAGGTGGGCAAGAATGGAAGGAACTCTGTAAAAAAGAATCTGTTGAACATTGGATAGAGATTGGCAATTAGATGAGGGGATAACCTGAGGAAAATCCAAATGATAAATGATAAACTTTGCATGATACAGGGCAAAAATAATTTCCTGTGACTGAATTATAAGTAACAAAGGTATAATATTTGATTAGTATAATTATTTGATTAGAAAAATAAAATTATAAATGAATGCCAGTATCAGTAAATCAAAAAGCACTTCTAGCTAGAAATGAAAAAACCTTCTATCAAATGTGGAAATGTAATTGAAATTATAAAAATTTCAGAGAATGATCACATTGAAAATACAGCTGACCCCTGAAACTGGGGTTAGGGTGCCGACGCCCTGCACAATCAAAAATCATTATATAACTCTTGACTCACCCCAAACTATTAATAGCCTACCATTGACAGGAAGCCTTTCTAATAACAAACACTGATTAATACATATTTTATATGCTATATGTATTATGTACTTGTATTCATACAATGAAGTAAGCTAAAGAAAATGTTGAGAATGTAAGAGGGGTGCCTGGGTAGTTCAGTTGGTTAAGTGTTTGCCTTTGGCTCAGGTCATGATCCCAGGGTCCTGGGATAGAGCCCTGCATCTGGCTCCCTGCTCTGTGGGGTGGGGAAGGAGCCTGCTTCTTCCTCACCCTCTGCCTGCCGCTCCCCTTGCTTGTGCTCTCTCTCTCTCTGTCAAATAAATATAATCTTAAAAAAAGAAAAAATACATTCATATTGTGTACTACCTTTATCAAAATATTCACTTGAAAGTGGACCCACACAGTTCAAACCTGTGTTGTCGAAGGGTCAAGTGTATTACATATTAAAATTAAAATGGAAGTCATCATTAGTCACATAAAAATAAGGATTTAAATGTTAATAAGAAAAAATGAAAATAAGTAATGTATACATCCCAATCAAGAAGATTAGAAACAACAAAGTGACCTAAAGAAATGGTGAAGGGGGAATTCAATAAATACAGAATCAGATGTAGCTAGAAACATATAAAAATAAGTAACAAATACAAAAAATAAAGTGACAAAACAACCATCAGAGAAGGTATTTTCTAAACTGTTGGGGTTTTTTTTAATGATTTTACTTATTTTTTTCCACAGAGGGAGAGAGATCACAAGGAAGCAGAGAGGCAGGCAGGCAGAGAGAGGGGGAAGCAGGCTCCCCACTGAGCAGAGAGCCCGATGCGGGCCTCGATCCCAGGACCCTGAGATCATGACCTGAGCCGAAAGCAGAGGCTTTAAACCACTGAGCCACCCAGGCGCCCTTCTAAACTGTTTTAAGACTGCTTTGCTAGTCAATTTGAAAATGTTGAGTTAGGGTCAATTATTTTCTAGGTAAATAGATATTAGAAACCCCAGAAGCCATAAAAATTTAAAAAGACCAATTTGCTAGACAGATAAAACTGTTAGAGACTCACCTCCCATGAAACAAAAAATCATAAGCATGCCTATTGCTCAGATTGTGGTAGTAAAACATGTAACAAGCTAGGGCTTCTAAGAGATTCAAGTTATGATCTGGTATAGGGAAGGGACACGTGCAGTTGATCATTGTGACAGAAAGCAAGAAATCTGAATATATACACACCACTATGGTGCGAGGATGGAAGGCATGGAGACATGCTTTAACTGTTGCATTGTTCTCATAGGAAACACAAAACACCTGAAGGAGCTAAGGGAGACCACCATCTGACAATACAAAAATCAAAGAAAGGGGAAAAAAACTTTGTGTAACTAAAATGTTAAGTAAATAAGTAAAATTAATACCTAGTATTGATTTTTTTAAACATTTATTTATTTGACAGTGACACAGCGAGAGGGAACACAAGCAGGAGGAGAGGGAGAAGCAGCCCTCCCACTGATCATGACCTGAGCCAAGGGCAGACATTCAACGATGGAGCCACCCAGGTGCCCCCTAGTATTGATTTTTAAAAACTACAACAGAAATCACAAAACTTAAAAGACCAAAGAAAACGCTTTTTACCAATTCAGGTATCTGGTCTGGGATAGAGCCTGGGAAAGTCTCACAAAGCAAGAATAAATTTAAAAATTAACTGAATCAGAGACACATAAAAATCACCGTAAGAAATTTGATATCCGTACAACTGGGCATCAAGAATTAAGACTGAGTTAAAATAAACTGAACCAATAAAAATCAATATATCCATTAATGAGACATAAACAAGAGAAAGTCAGAAAATTTCAGATGCAGTATTTTAAGTCGCTGATTAGTTACAATTATAGGAAGAACATAAACACTGGTAACAGAACATGAGGGAAACTAAATGCAGAAGGAATGACAGATTTCGAAGAAAACATTGACCTAAATGAAGATTTTTAATTGTAAAAATCATTAGGTAAATTATTAATAAGGAACTATATACTCATAGAGTGACAAGCTAAGACAGAGATTTGTTTTTCTTTAAGTAGGCTCCCACAGGGCTTGAACTCACAACCCTAAGACCAAAACATGAGCTGAGATCAAGAGTAGGATGCTTAACCAACTGAACCACCCAGGCGCCCCGCAGAGATTTCCTTCTGACCATACTGTGTGAATTCACTTTCTCCCTAATTCTTTATTCGTTATTTTTTACTTTTCTTTATAGCACTTATCACTATATAGGATACATTTTGTTTTTCTGTTTATTATACATTTCACTAATGAGTCAATTCATAATAGCAAGAACTGTATCAATTTTTCTCACCATTGTACTGATAGGGCTACCACAATACTTATCTCAGTGTACACATGGTTTTTTGTCAAGAGAATTTATATAAATCCGAATAGAAAGCAACATGGAAAAAATGATGGTTGCAATGGGGAAGATCTTAATTGGCTTCCCCAGGTGTTGGGCTTTTTTTCCACAGGCTTTAAAGGGAGTTTCTCAAAAAGATCACAGGGTCCCACCTCTTCCCAGAAAAGCTGGGCTTTTTTACTCTGGTGATGGCTTTTCCTCTCTTACCAGCCCTCACTCACCTGGCCCTCTGTTCTTGTCATATCCCTTACAACCCTCCAGAATACCTTCCCTTCCTCCAATAAGGTGATCACAAATGGCTTAAAAATGGAACCTGCTTATGACAAAAAAATGTAACGTAAGGTATTAAAAAAAACTACAATTATATAAAATGCTTAAGAGAATTGGTTAAGTTTTGATAAATGAAGTTGAAATGATACTGATAGATTTAAGAGAAATGTGAGGAGATTGAAAAACCATTCACCTTACTTAGAGTGACCATAGAATTACAAAGTATAGAGAGTTCTTTATTCAAATCCATTCCAACTCCTTCTCTTGTGAGGCAATTTATTGTACCAGTTAACATCAGTTTTTGTGTCTATTTGGGTAGAAAACCTCCTTTTGACACTGATTAGCTGTGTAACCCTGGAGAAGTTGCCTAAATACTCTTTATCTTAGCAAAATAATTCTAGTATTCATGTCATAGAGTTGATGAAGAATTAAAAGATTCAATATATTAGAAGTCCTCAGAACAGGGCCTGCTACATGGAAAGAACTATGTGATCTGATAGGAAAACAGGTAGCTTTCTAAAACATTAAAAGATCCTTGCCGGAATACTGACAATGTTAAACGCAAAGTTTTTTAACCACAAAACAGATATAAGACAATACATGTGAGGCAATGAAAATGAATTCTGTTTATCCATCTAACATATAAATTATGCAGAGTCTCTTAGTAATCATAACAAATCAGGACACAGATTCTTAGCTATTCCTCAAGAAGGGGGGATAGAAAATAGCAAAGCGTTTATAGCAATTCTGAGTTCAATCACAATATAAGAGCTATCTCAAAAGATGTGCTGTATGTCTTCTAAAATTAAACTCCCTAGGTATCAGGGAAAGTAGAAATATGAAGGGACCAAGAAGATACAAATATCATGAAGAATGATGAATGTGCTTAATGGAGGTGTCCTCTCCAACCCAATGTTCAACCGTGCCTCTAGAAACAGGAAGAAGAAATGTACTTACTTTCTTAAAAGATAGCCTTGGGTTTACTAAAAATCAACTGATACTCAATACAGCATATTCTAAATTATATGAATCAGATAAATTTACCCAGTGAGACCAAGTTGCTATAGTTCTCCATCATCACATCCCAATACAAGTTTCTCTGAGCTGAATCCAGACATTCCCATTCCTCTGGAGAGAAGTTGACGACCACATCCCTGAACGTGACCAACTCCTGAAAGAACAAACCATATATAGGTGGAATTGAAGGGAATTTTTTTAAGAAAAAAGAGAAGAACTGCATTATGGTAAGTAGACTAAAAACAGTAAGCTAGTAGGGCAGGGGTAGAAGTTTATGGTATGAGAAGTAAGGAAATTAGTGCTCCGAAACAGGACTATCTACATATCTTTAAAAAATCCATTTGATTCAGAGAACTCTTCCTATGTATTATGGGAATTTTTAATTAGTCAAGCATGTCTGGAAATAAAATGAATTTATAAATTTAAAAAATGTGTTTATGCACATTGCATACATACTATATGCCTGCTGCAAGAATTAATAAAGGTGAGTTTCTACATCCTTGAAGTTAGAAACAAACATCTAACTTCAAAAATGAGATGTGAACCCTACTTTATTTTTTGCAGCCCCAAATTCAACACTATGTTAGGTAATATTTAACATGATATGATCAGAATTTTTACTTCTAATGAAAAACTATTTAAGTACTTTTTAGTGGCTATAGAGTAGTCTATTTGGTGAAAAAATATTGGCTTAATTGTATTTAGACATTTACATTGGATAAGGTCTCTACAATCATCTATGTATGATGGAAAGCAGTCAAGATCAAATCCAGTCTACCTGGAAACTCACGTCTCTTCAGAAGTACAGAGTTTGCCCATATGTAATCAAATGGATATATCTGATCTTTTTCTCTATCCAAGAATATGAAAAAGTATGGTAAATGCCTCCATCTAGGGATTCCATTTCTATTCTCTATTTGCTGTTGACTAAAGAATGTATGTATATACGAGTGTTGGACATTATTTGGAGAATAGATAGGCACACGGGACTTACACTATTTATGTGTGGTTCCAACTCTCACTAGAAAGTGAACAACTATGGGAATGTGGGGCAACCTCTACTTGGTAGGAAGGTTCAGAAAAAGGAAATGTTCACAAAGGAGACAGATCCAGCAACTTACATGGTCCATGCTTAGAACTGTAAAGAATTGGTCCGGGAATTTCATTTCTGCCATGACAGGGTGAGGAATTCTGTTGACATGCTCCTCTGTCCAAACTGGTGAAAACTATATGTAAAAACATAGCAAATGAAAAAAAAAATTTGTTCAAGAAAATCTACTAAAACTTATTACAAGCTGAAATTCTTCAGTATCTGAACCAAACCCTTTCTTGTTCATCCCATCTTAGTGAGAAAAATACTCTATTCCATACTGGTACAGTCAAGGCTTCCTCACCACTTGTCAACCCTTGCTGCTCCCAGATAGATGGCCATCTTCCTGGGAGAAGCAGGACATCAACATTTCTCATCCTGCCCCCACCTGCCTATTGCTCAGGAAACTGCAGCTAAGGGATAAAGATTTTCTTCTATCTAGCAGCCACACACAAAATGTAATCTGTATCCTGGGTGTGGCACTGGTAAGTATACCAGGGTTCAGTTGTCTGCCTTGGATAATGGGAATGTATCATGGATCATGCCGAGAGCAAACTGCAACCCAGGGCTGCTGCACCTCCACCCCTCCCCCTGCCCGGCCAATCAACCAAGCACTCAGTTCTTAAAAGCAGAGGTGTGACTCAGAGAAGCATGCTACTGTCCCTAACCCAAGTACTAGATCTGTGGCTCAGCGACTTTTGTCCAGGGGGAGAAGCAGGGCACAGCCAAGAGAGTTCTATATCCTTCTCCAAAGGATATTACTTCATTGGTAACGATGAACAAGTTCAAGCCTAAGGACATTCTCAAAAACAGTGATGTTTTGGTAAAAGACTATTAGAAGACTGAAAGTGCTCACTGGAGGTGAAGTACTTGATTTTCACAGGCAGTATATACATTTATTTTTTTTTTCCTTTCACTTAACCATTTTGAATATCAACTGTATAAAATAGCGTACTATTGGGCCTATGACATATAAAAATATATTTCTACTAATAACATAAAGGAGATGGGTAAAACCAAAGCCAAATTGGGCTAAGTAAATGAATATAATGGTACTTCAAATCCACAATACCAAATCAAAAAAAATAAACAGTAAATAAGAGGCACCTGGCTGGCCCAGTAGGCATAGCATGTGACTCTTGATCATGGGGTTGTGAGTTCCAGCCCCATGTTGGGTGTAGAGCTTACTGAAAATTATACATAAAATTAATATAACAAAAGCTATAGATGTATATAGGTTTTCTTTTGTTCTCATACTTTAAAAAAAATTTAAATTCAATTAATATATTGTTTCAGAGGTACAGGCCTGTGATTCATCAGTCTTATATAATACTCAGTGCTCATTACATCATATGCCCTCCTTAGTCCATCACCAGTTACCCCATCTTTCCACCCTCCCCGCCCTACCTCCAACAACCCTCAGATTGTTTCCCATTATTAAGAGTCTCTTATGGTTTGTCTCCCTCTCTGGTTTCATCTTGTTTCATTTTTTCCTCTCTTCCCCTATGATCCTGTTTCATTTCCTCATTTCCACACATCTGTGAGGTATGTTTCTCTTATTTCACTCACCATAACACCCTCTAGTTCCATGCACATCATTGCAAATGGCAGGATTTCAGGGTTTTTGATGGCTGTGTAATATTCCATTGTGTATATATACCACATCTTTATCCATTCATCTGTCAGTGGACATCTGGGCTCTTTCTATAGTTTATTATGGATACTGCTGCTATGAACATTGGGGTGCATGCGCCCCTTCGGATCACTATCTTTGTATCTTTGGGATAAATACCCAGTACTGCAATTGCTGGGTTGTAGGGTAACTCCATTTTCACCTTTTTGAGGAACCTCCATATTGTTTTCCAGAGTGGCTGCACCAGCTTGCATTCCCACCACCAGTGCACAGGGGTTTCCCTTTTTGTTTTCATACTTCTTAAAAGACCAGTAACACTTCTCTATCTCATTGGATTTTAGTATATATGGGAAGCTGTTTCTCAATAGATGTATACATTAAGCTCTGGATCAACCACTAAAAATAGGTGCAAATCATGTATTTCATAAGGGGTTAAATAGCCAAACTACATAAAGGATTCTTGCAACTCAGTATAAAAAAAGACACAATCCAATTAAAAAATGGGGAGAGGATCTGAGTGGACATTTTCCCCAAAATACAAACTGTAAACAAATACATGAAAAGGTGCTCCATATCATTAATCACCAGAGAAATGCAATTCAAAACCACAATGAGATATTGCCTTATACCTGTTAGAATGGCTGTTATCATGTTATCAAAAAGACCGTGAAATAACAAGTGTTGGTAAGACGTAGAGAAAAGGGAAACCTGCACTGTTGGGAATGTAAACTGGTGCGGCAGCNCTCTGCCTGCCTCTCTGCCTCCTTGTGATCTCTCTCCCTCTGTGAAATAAATAAATAAAATCTTTAAAAAAAAAAAAATTTCTAAAAAAAAACAAAAACAAAAAAAAAAACAATGAGATATTGCCTTATACCTGTTAGAATGGCTGTTATCATGTTATCAAAAAGACCGTGAAATAACAAGTGTTGGTAAGATGTAGAGAAAAGGGAAACCTGCACTGTTGGGAATGTAAACTGGTGCGGCAGCTATGGAAAACACTATAGAGGTTCCTCAAAAAAATTAAAAATACAACCACTGTATGATCTAAGCAATTCCCCCTCTGGGTATTTATCTGAAGGAACTGAAAGCTCTCAAAAAGATTTCTGCACCCGGGCGCCTGGGTGGCTCAGTGGGTTAAAGCCTCTGTTTTCGGCCCAGGTCATGATCTCAGGGTCCTGGGATCGAGGCCCGCATTGGGCTCTCTGCTTGGCAGGGAGCCTGCTTCCCCCTCTCTCTCTCTGCCTGCCTCTCTGCCTCCTTGTGATCTCTCTCCCGCTGTGAAATAAATGAATAAAATCTTAAAAAAAAAAGATTTCTGCACCCAATATGTTCACTGCAGCATTATCTACAATACACAAGGCATGGGAACAAGCTAAATGTTCACTGATGAATGAATGGTTAAAGAAAATTTGGTGTGTACACAGAATGGAGTATTATTCTGCCATAAAAAGGTAAGGAAATTGTGCCATTTGCAATGAAAGACCCTTGAGGGCATTATGCTAGCTGAAATAAGTCAGAGAAAGGAAAATACTCAATGATCTCACTTATATATGGAATTAAGACTTAAAAAACAAAACAACTTCACAGATACAACATAGTGGTTGTTTCCAGAGGCAGGGTGGGGGGAGCAGGGAGGGGATGTGGGTGGGCGAAATGGATGAACATGGTCAAGGAACATACAAATTTTCAAGAATAAATAAGTTAAAGGGATGTTAATGTATAGCATAGTAATTATACTTGAACTGTGTTGTATGTTTGAAAGTGGCTAAGATGGTAAATCTTAAAAGTTATCAGAAGAATAAGAAGTACTCAGATGAAGGTGATGGATGTTAACTGAATTTAGTTTGGTAATCACTTTGTAATATATATATATTAAATCATGCTGTACACCTAAAACTAATGTGTTACATGTCAATTATATCTCAATAAAGCTAAAAGAAATAACAATGGTGAAGGCAACTGAAAGGCAAATATATAATCCAATAATACTGTATTTTGTGTTTGTTCCTCCTTTTTTGCAACGTCTTTAAACACCTGCATAAAACGTAACTATAAACCTATTCAAAGGGCACACAATGTATAAAGATATAATCTGGGACTAAAACAGCATTGGAAAAGAAGGTTGGAGCAGTGATAGGAGCTAAACTTTTCTATAGTATTAAAGTTAAGTTGCTATACAGTGAAGGTCTGACTCAACAGGTCTGAAATGTTTAAACCCTGCCCATTCCAAACAAAAGTGTAGGCCCTTAACCAGCTCCTGGTAGATTACCTCTAGTACCTGGAGTATCTGGCACTTAATGATTTTAATCTGTATCCTGTCACTGGAAAAAAAAAATGAGTACAGCTTTTCTGACATGAGTCCTTCTAGCAAATTATTGAACCTGAGAGTGGTCTTGGGACCTCTGAATAAAGTTTCTTTTATTTCAAACTAGTTCATCATAAATACAGATTTTTAATTGACATCTACAGGATAAATGCTAAGAAAATGACTAAATGGTATAATGAATAGGAAATAAAAAAGGAGTGAAATGGTAAACTACAAAAAATCAATGGAACAGAACAGTAAAGAAGAGATACAGTGTACATAGAAAACAGTAGAAAAATGGTAGAAGTCTTCAGTTATTACCTATTAAAGTAAATGGATTAGACTTTTCAACTAAAAGGTAGAGATTGGCAGGATGGATAGAAAATATGGTGTAACTGTATTGAATCTACAACAAACTGATGACAAATCCAAATATATATATATATATATATATATATATGTATATATATATATATATATATATATATATACAGGTTGAAAATAAAAGGATGGAAAAGTATATTGCATCCTAGTAGTCATCAAAGAGCTTGAGGGCTATACTAATATGAGACCAAATAGGCTTTAAGTCTTACAAGAGACAAAGAAAGCTCTCATATGTTGATGAAAGAGTCTGCCTATAAGACGACACAACTATGAACATAAATGCCTTTAACAAAGCCCCAAACGATATGAAGCAACAATTGACAGGACTGAGGGGAGAGAAACAAAGTTCTTTTTTATTTTTTTAAGATTTATTTATTAGGGCACCTGGATGGCTCCTGATTTCGGCTCAGGTCATAATCTCAGGGTTGTGAGACTGAGCCCTGCATGGGCTCAGTCTGTTGGGGGTCTGATTAAGATTCTCTTTCCCTCTCCCTCTGCCCCTCCTCCTGCTCGCACACACATGCTCTCTCTCTCAAATCTTTTTTTAAAAAAGTTTTGTCTACCCATAATAAAATTAGAAAGAACAAAGAAAAATGGGAAACTCAAAACCTGTGGAATTTAAACAAAACACTCCTAAATAATGTATCAAAAATGAAAAGGGAAACTGGAAAATATCTTGTGACTAATACAATATACCAAAATTTATGACATGCAATTAATGATTAGAGGAAAACTTTTAAAGCTTAAAGTGCATATAATTAAAAGTAAATATCTAGGTCAAATCTGACCTCCCTCCTTAAGTCACTAAAAAGATTAAAGACATCAAATAGGAAAAATACTACAAAATAAATGAAACTGAAAGCTAGTTTTATGAAGTTTTTAAAAGTTCACAAATGTTTAATCTAGAATGACTGAAGAGAGAGAGATCTCCCATTACTATAATCGTAAGTGAAAGAGCAGACAGTATTACCAACCTTACAGAAATAAAAATTGATTACAAAGGAGTAAGATGAACAATTGCACAAGAAATCAGAAAACCCAAATGAACTGGATAAATTCATAGAGAAACAAGCTTTCAAACTTACTCATGAAGACAAAATATTTGAACAATCTTATAACAAGTAAATCGAATTAGTTATTTANAAGTGCATATAATTAAAAGTAAATATCTAGGTCAAATCTGACCTCCCTCCTTAAGTCACTAAGAAAAGATTAAAGACATCAAATAGGAAAAATACTCCAAAATAAATGAAACTGAAAGCTAGTTTTATGAAGTTTTTAAAAGTTCACAAATGTTTAGATAATCTAGAATGACTGANTAAATTCTATGAAACATTTAAAGCAGAATACTAATTCTTCACGAACTTTTCAAGATGTAAAAGAGAAAAAACTTCCCAACTCATTTTATGAAGCTAATATTAACTTGATAGTAATATCAGGANTCGTAAGTGAAAGAGCAGACAGTATTACCAACCTTACAGAAATAAAAATTGATTACAAAGGAATAAGATGAACAATTGCACAAGAAATCAGAAAACCCAAATGAACTGGATAAATTCACAGAAACACAAGCTTTCAAACTTACTCATGAAGACAAAATATTTGAACAATCTTATAACAAGTAAATCAAATTAGTTATTTAAAAAACTACCCACAGGGCGCCTGGGTGGCTCAGTGGGTTAAAGCCTCTGCTTTCGGCTCAGGTCATGATCTCAGCGTCCTGGGATCGAGGCCCGCATCGGGCTCTCTGCTCAGCAGGGAGCCTGCTTCCTCCTCTCCTTCTCTCTCTCTCTGCCTGCCTCTCTGCCTACTTGTAATCTCTCTCTCTGTGTCAAATAAATAAATAAAATCTTTAAAAAAAAAAAAAAATTTAAAAACTACCCACAAAGAAAAGCCCAGGTCTACATAGCTTCACTGTTAAATTCTATGAAACATTTAAAGCAGAATACTAATTCTTCACGAACTTTTCAAGATGTAAAAAAGGAGAAAAAACTTCCCAGCTCATTTTATGAAGCTAATATTAACTTGATAGTAATATCAGGAAAAGACATTACAAAAGAGGGTAACTATTGCTAATATCTTATGAATATGGACACAAAAATCTAAACAAAACACAGTAACCTGAATCTGGGAACATATAGAATTATATGCCATGACTAAGTGGGATTTTATCCCTGGAATTAAAAATTAAATTGTTAATCTAATATATCACTATAACAAAAAAACTACATGACCATCTTCATACATGAAGAATAAGCACTTGACAAAATCCAACACCCTTTCATGACAAAAGAGAGGGAATTTAGGAATAAAAGGGAACTACATCCACATGATAAAACTGACAGCTAAAATTAGACTTAGTGATGCTTACCCCTAATTGCTTACCCCTAATATCAGAACAGGATGAGGATATATATACCTTATTGCCTTTTTTATTATTATTATTATTTCATTTATTTGAGAGAGAAAGAGCACATACAAGTGGGAGAAGCAGAGGGAGAGAGAATTTTAAGCAGACTCCAGCTAAGCACGGAGCCCCACAGGAGGCTCGCTCTCACAATGTCAAAATCACGACCCGAGCCAAAACCAAGATTTGGACACCCAACCAACTGTGCCACCCAGGTGGACCTCCCCCCCCCCCAATTGCCTCTTCTAATCAACATTGTTCTTTAGGTCTAGCAAGGACAAATAGGAAATTTAAAAAAAAAATAGTGGAAAGAAGGAAGGAAAATAATCTCCATNAGCACATACAAGTGGGAGAAGCAGAGGGAGAGAGAATTTTAAGCAGACTCCAGCTAAGCACGGAGCCCCACAGGAGGCTCGCTCTCACAATGTCAAAATCACGACCCGAGCCAAAACCAAGATTTGGACACCCAACCAACTGTGCCACCCAGGTGGACCTCCCCCCACC